>JAGFNQ010002107.1:413226-575622 GCA_024364735.1 Boesenbergia rotunda | reverse complement strand
ATATATATATATGAAATATGATACAATGAGTCCATATAACAACCATCACATGATTGGCTCTAGGGCTCTCACTAATAATCTCCCACTAGAACTAGTGTCAATCACTGTAGTATCTAATACCCAATGACCTAGTGTGACCATCATGCTTGGTCTGTGCCAAAGCCTTGGTCAAGGGATCTGCAATGTTAGCCTCTGTGGGTACTCTGCATATCTTCACATCTCCTCGATCGATGATCTCTCGAATGAGATGGAAACGCCGTAGTATGTGTTTGGTCCGCTGGTGTGACGAGGTTCCTTAGCCTGCGCAATAGCTCCATTGTTGTCACAATAGAGCTGTACTGGGTCGGCTATGCTAGGAACCACTCCAAGCTCAGTAATGAACTTGCGGATCCAAACTGCCTCCTTTGCTGCCTCAGATGCAGCAATGTACTCAGCTTCTGTTGTAGAATCAGCAACTGTATCCTGCTTTGAACTCTTCCAGCTGACAGCGCCACCATTTAAGCAAAACACGAACCCTGACTGCGATCTGTAGTCATCCTGGTCAGTTTGGAAGCTTGCATCACTGTAACCTTTTACAGTTAGCTCCTCTTCGCCTCCAAATATCAAGAAATATTCTTTAGTCCTTCTCAAGTACTTAAGAATATTCTTGACTGCTATCCAGTGACGTTCACCTGGATCTGACTGGTATCTGCTCGTCATGCTCAAAGCATACGAGACATCAGGACGAGTACATAACATGGCGTACATGATAGATCCTATGGCTGAGGCATAAGGGATCTTGCTCATGCGGTCTCTCTCCTCTCTAGAAGAGGGACCTTGAGTCTTCGAAAGACTCACGCCATGTGACACTGGCAGATTTCCCTTCTTGGAATTCTGCATGGCAAACCGTTGCAAAACGGTATCAATGTATGTACTCTGACTTAGGCCAAGCAATCTCTTAGATCTATCTCTATAGATCTTTATGCCTAGAATATAGGCTGCTTCACCTAAGTCTTTCATTGAGAAGGAATTCCCCAACCAAGTCTTCACAGACTGTAGTGAAGGAATGTCATTCCCAATGAGTAGTATGTCATCTACATACAAAACAAGGAAGACAACTGTGCTCCCACTAACCCTTTTGTAGACACAAGGTTCATCTTCATTCTTGATGAAACCAAACTGTTTGATTGCATCATCGAATCGAAGATTCCAGCTTCGAGAAGCTTGCTTTAGTCCATAAAGGGACTTATGCAGCTTGCATACTCTACCAGTATGCTTTGGATCTACAAAACCCTCAGGTTGTGTCATGTACACTTCCTCGAGGAGGTTTCCATTCAGAAACGCAGTTTTGACGTCCATCTGCCAGATCTCATAATCGTGGTATGCTGCAATAGCAAGCAAGATCCTAATGGACTTGAACATCGCGACTGGAGAAAAAGTTTCATCATAGTCAATACCATGAATTTGCTTGAAACCTTTAGCTACTAGTCTACCCTTATAGGTATGTACAAGTCCATCCATGTCAGTCTTTCTCTTAAAGACCCACTTACACCCAATGGGTTTGACCCCTTCAGGTGGATCAACCAAAGTCCATACTTGGTTGGTGTACATGGAATCCATCTCGGATCTCATGGCCTCTAGCCATTTCTCAGAATCTGGGCTCATCACAGCTTCCTGATAGGAGGTAGGCTCGTTCTCAACGAGCATAACGTCATCATGGTCAGACAAGAGAAATGAGTATCTCTCAGGCTGACGACGTACCCTATCAGACCTGCGAAGAGGTAGGTCTACATGAACAGGTTGTTGTTCCACAGCTTCTTGTGCAACAACCTCATCAACCACCACACTTTGTGGTTCCTGTTCAACTTCCATCAAGGCTTCAGTGCTATTGTCCATGTCTTGAACTTCTTCAAGACTGAACGTACTCCCACTAGTCTTTCTAGAAACAAAGTCCCTTTCTAGAAATACTCCAGTCTTAGCAACAAACACTTTGTGCTGACTAGGAATGTAGAAGTAGTATCCCTTCGTTTCCTTGGGATACCCTATGAAATAACACTTATCAGATTTGGGTCCCAGTTTGTCTGAGACTTGACGTCGTACGTAAGCCTCACAACCCCAAACCCTCATGAAAGACATCTTGGGACTCCTCCCTGTCCATATCGTATATGGTGTCTTCATGACAGCCTTTGATGGAACACGGTTTAGTGTGAACGCTGCCGTGTCTAGAGCATATCCCCAAAAGGATATAGGAAGATCTGCGTGACTCATCATAGATCGTACCATATCTAATAAGGTACGATTCCTCCTTTCGGATACACCATTCCACTGTGGTGTTCCAGGGGGAGTGAGTTGGGATAGAATCCCACACTCAGCTAGGTAGTCACGAAACTCATGGCTCAAGTATTCTCCACCTCGATCTGATCGAAGTATCTTAATACTCTTGCCAAGTTGGTTCTGTACTTCATTTCTGAATTCTTTGAACTTTTCAAAGGATTCTGACTTATGTGTCATCAAATACACATAGCCATATCTACTGAAGTCATCAGTAAATGTGATGAAGTACCTGTAACCACCTCTGGCAGCGACATTGAAAGGGCCACATACATCACTATGTATGAGTCCTAACAAGTCTGTCGCTCTTTCGCTATGTCCACTAAAGGGAGTCTTAGTCATCTTGCCTAGAAGGCATGACTCGCATGTCTCATATGACTCAAAATCAAATGAGTCCAGCAAACCATCCTTATGGAGCTGGGACAAGCGACTCTCATTTATGTGGCCTAAGCGACAGTGCCAGAGATAGGTTGGGTTCAACTCATTTGATCTCAACCTCTTGGTATTCACGTTATAGATAGGGCTCTCTAAGTCTAGAATATAGAGGCATTCATCAGATGTGCGCTACAATAGAACATATCCTTTAAATAAACAGAACAACATTTGTCCTTTATTATGAATGAAAAACCTTTGTTATCTAAACATGAAACTGAAATGATATTCTTTGTTAGTACAGGTACATAACAACAGTTATTCAATTCCAGTACAAGCCCAGAGGGTAGAGATAGAAAGTAAGTCCCTATAGCAACAGCAGCAACCCTTGCTCCATTGCCTACTCGTAGGTCCACCTCGCCCTTGGCCAATGCCCTGCTATTTCTCAGCGCCTGCACATTAGTACAAATGTGAGAAGCACACCCAGTATCTAATACCCATGATGTAGAAATAGAAAGGTTGACTTCTATAACATTTATACCTGAAGTAGAAGTCTCACTTCTCTTCTTCTTCAGATCTTCCAGGTATACCTTGCAGTTCCGCTTCCAATGCCCAGTCTTACCGCAGTGGAAGCAGGTAGCATCCTTAGCAACCCCACCTTTAGGTTTGAGTGTTGAAGAGCTGGCTTTGCCCTTGGTTTGGGTCTTACCCTTACCTTTGGGCTTCCACTTGCCCTTACCCTTGCCCTTTTGTACCATTAGGACGGTACTGGACTTGGCAGTGGTGAGATTAGGCTCAGCAGTTCTTAACATGTTGAGTATCTCGGGCAGTGGTTTGTCTAATTCGTTCATGTTGTAGTTCATGACGAATTGACGGTAACTCACCGGCAACGATTGCAGGATCAGATCGGTAGCCAGCTCTTGGCCCAAAGGGAACCCCAACCTCTCGAGGTTCTCGACGTACCCAATCATTTGGAGTGCGTGAGTTCCTACAGGGGTTCCCTCTTTCATCTTGCATGAAAAGAGGGCCTGAGTCACTTCAAACCTCTCATGCCTTGCCTGCCCTTGATATAGTTGCTTGAGATGGCCAATCATATCAAAAGCATTCATTTTCTCGTGTTGCTTCTGAAGCTCAGGAGACATACAGCATAGCATTAGGCATGACACGTCTAACGCGTCATCTAGATGCTTCTGATGAGCATCTCTAACACTACGAGCGGCAGAGGCTGGTGGTGCATCAGGAACTGCTTGCTCCAGAACGTACAGCTTACGTTCCTGCGTGAGGACTATCCTCAGATTCCTGTACCAGTCCAGGAAATTAGCTCCTAGGAGCTTGTCCTTCTCAAGAACAGATCGTAGAGAGAGAGTGTTCGTGTTTGACATGGTAATCTACAACATAAAATGCAGAAAATAAATATCCACCATTGTATCATATTTTATTTATCATTTAACTAGGCCTTTAATTAAATGATGCTCCCACTGAATTATAGGGCTTTGGTAGAATCGAGTCATAGATGTGGTAAAACCACACTACTAGATCCACACCAACTAACTATAATTCTCGTAGGTCAAGATCCACATCATACTACGCCTTGAGTTAGCTTTGGCTAAATCGCCCAAGACTTAGTATGATCGGTAGGTACTAATTACCAATTACATCTCTATGCAACTCTTGTTTATAGGATCAAGAATTAACATTTATGAATAATCTTGAGTTAGCTTTGGCTAAATCGCCCAAGACTATTGATAAATGCGATCTTGTCCTACCTTTCCAACTATTGGAGTATGCCTATAGTTAGGCTCGATCCAATTGAGCTAACTAGTTACTCAATCTAATTGAGCTCAATCTAACCCAAGCGTGATAGGCGGGACCAAGGTTGTCCCTCCGCATCCCACCACGATTAAATGCATTGCTCTGCTTTGGCAGATTCAACAATCGCATATGATCGTGGTAGTGATGGGTATCAAGGCTCGTTAGGCATATACGAGTTGATTTCGATTTAGATCTAATCTAATCGATGATGTGCATCGTATTTAGGCATTTATTAAATCTAATTTAACCTAAATGTGTATTAGGTGCACATCAAGATGTGGTTCCCACATTACATGTGCATCACATACACTCATGTATATTCTATTCTATACTAACATGCATCACATACATATAAGCAAAAATAAAATATACAAGAAAATTAAAGTGTGATTAGTCATGGCCCTACTAAGATCTTCTCAAGCCAATGAGAAGATCCTTTGGTCAACCTAGGGTCTAGGCAGCAGCTTCTCCAAGCTCCTCCTTCCAGAACCCCATGTGTTGTCGGCTTGCTTCCCACGAGTCCGTCTTCTCCAGAATTTCCTTCATCTTCAATTTTGTACATTACAAAATTTATACTCGAGTTACATTCGAGTCTTAAACTAATTTTAACAGAAATAATAAATAAAAGGCCGACACGCAGGTCGCAATCACAATACAACACACACAACACAAATAACGGCACGCAGGCCGTAATATGAATTACACACATATTTTAATCTAATTAAAATAGGGTCTTGGGCCATGACCATCACACTACTGTACATAATTCAAAATTATGTATTTTACAGAAATTTATCTAATTTTTCTATGTATTTTACGAATTTTATGAGTCACAACTCCACGGCGGTCCCGTTAAGCGGGTTTCGGGCACAATCACGTGACAAGGCCCCTTGCGGGGTTAGGGGCGGCGCCCCTACTCACGAAATTAATTTCGTGAGTGTCGTATCGCGATCTAACAGTGCCTAACCCGCTGTCCCAAAATCTATTTGGGCGAAACTTGCCGTTTCGGAGAAGTTTTTCTCGGTGGTCGAAGTGTACAAGTGCTTCGCACTCGTTGCTTCGCCTCTACGAGAAAAATACTCATAAAATCCTAAAAATTAGAAAAATTACAGAATCATAAACTACTCTAAATTTTGTATCCCATACAAAAAAAATAAATACGTGCTTCGCACGTGGCTCTGATACCACTGTTGGGTTTTTCGGGCCGCGAAAACCGCCTTTTCGCGTCGCGGAAACCCCGAGAACCCAAAGCCATGGATCTCGTGCGAAGAAAAATTCCGAAACAAAAATCACGTATTCATTTCATGCTCAAAACTCGATCTACTCCTAGATCTAAAGAGGGATAAACCATTTTACCTTTGGTGCGTGCCCCGCTTAATCCCGCTCGCTCCTTTTGGATGTCGGATCTCTAGGACGTCAAGTGCCGTCCCTCTAGAAGTATCCACGCGAACAAAGTGGATGGAGGAAACCCTTTAGGTGTGCTAGCACCTTTCAAGGGTTCGGCCAAGAGGAGAAGAAGAAGAAGAGCACCAACACTTGGAGGAGGAAGAAGAGAAGACACACAATGAGAAAAATGGAACCAAAACTTGTTTTGTTCTCTCATTGTGGCCGGCCACATAATGGCCATTAATGGCCATTAAGTGGCCGGCCATAATGGCCATTAATGGCCATTAAGTGGCCTGCCATAACCCCCTTTCAATTTGAATTCAAATTCAAATGGGGGGGTTACAACCTTTGGAGATGATGTGGAGCATCATCATTGGTCAAATACCAAGCCAAGTCATCACTTGGTCAAGTCAAGGTGAGGTGGCCTTTTGGTCAAGTCAAACTTGACCATTAATCTTCCTTGATGAGGTGGCATCCACACTTAATGCTCTTGATGATGTGGAGCATCATCAATGGTTGGCTCCATGCCAATTCATCACCATGATGTGGCATTAAGTCAAGTCTAACTTGAGGTGGATTTGGGTCAAGTCAAACTTGCCTTTTATGGACTTTCCATATTTAGTCAAGTCAAACTTGACTCCATTTCTTCTCCCATGTCAAGTCTAACTTGAAGTGGAACCAAGTCAAGTCAAACTTGATTTGGATTTGGGTCAAGTCAAACTTGCCTTTTATGGACTTTCCATATTTAGCCAAGTCAAACTTGACTTCATTTTTTCTCCATCTATTTGTTCTTTGCGTGTGACCCTATAGGTTCTTGTAACGTTGGCAATGCTTCTAACCTCTTAGAAACATAAGCAATGAGCGGTATCTAGCAACACATCATTGCTACCCAAGTTACAAGAATGTTGAGATCCAACATCACCAATGTGACTACTAATTATGACTTTCATAATATGTGACAATGTCCTTCTATCGTCGATATCTAGATTGATCTTCTATGAAGCATAGACCGTGTCATCCTCCAATCAATCTATGTGTCTTGAACTCCAAGTAGACTCACTATAATCAAATAAGCTCAATATCTCATATTGCCTTATTTGGGCATGGCCATGCACTTAGTGATCTCACTCTATCAAGACTATGATATCTCTCCCGTCATATAGGAGGGATAGATCCCATCTACATCACTCACATCCCTCCGCATAATTTGTTACATACCCAGTAATCGCCTTTATAGTCCACCCAGTTACGGGTGACGTTTGACGAAACCAAAGTACATAACTCCTTATGTAGGGAACTATGGTGACTTCAGGTCTAAGGACTAATAGTCATACTAATAGTCACATGAGAAAGTATATGACACTCATATAACGATCCATGATACTTTCTCATGGTGGGTCATTCAGTATACATTCTCCAATGCATACTCATGTGTCAACTTGATATCTCATATCCATGACTTGTGAGATCAAGTCATCGTGTTGACCTACATGCTAGTCTCTATGCATTAACATTGTCCCTGAATGTTAATACTTGACTAGGAATAATTAAGAGTAGTGTTCTCTATATCATCTCACTATCGATTCAACCAATCGATTGATATAGATATGAACCTACTACCAAGGACGTTATTACACTTAGTTATTTGACACCAATACAAGTAAGTATAATAATCATAATCAAATGCCTTTATATATATATATGAAATATGATACAATGAGTCCATACAACAATCATCACATGATTGGCTCTAGGGCTCTCACTAACAATATAGGGCTACAATAGGGACCACGAGGAGGAGTTGGGTCTTAGCCACCCAATGAAACAAGGCCCGATTCTTTAATGAAGATCCATTCCACTAAAGGATCTTCATTGATCTACCTCACCAACCCCCATATTTAAATATGGGCTTCACCTATTATGAGTACAAGTATGTCCCCGTGTTTAATATATTGAATGTCCGTTGATTAATTTAAATTACTGTCAATTTAATTAATCAACATCTAACTCCTTGATTAGTATCACTCATTCTTATCATCATGTCGGACCAAGTCCACCTGCAGGATTTAACATGATGAACCTTATGAGCTCATCAAGGGGGCATCATCAACCTGACTCACCAGGACATGATTTTCATCTATAATCAACGGCATACTATGTAAATAATATTATTTCTCAACTTACCGGGTCTATCAATTTAACCAATAAATCTCGTCCATTGGTAAATCAAAGAAATAAATATTAAGTACATGTACCCGTTATTATATCGGGATTAAGAGCATGTACTCCATAATAACTGAGGTCTGATTCAATTATAAAGTTAGTATAAATTGAATCACCTCTATGTCGATCCTGCTCAATGCACACAATGTGCACTAGTGTAATTCTATGGGCAAGATACACCAATACCAAATTACACTACAACCATCCCGATGGTTTATCCAAATGTATCTCGGTTGTGAGCATCTACTTATACTCTACAAGGAACTGATAACATTATTTTCTATGTGACACTACAGACTATGTTATCTATAGTGTAAAGTATTAGACAATATGCACATAGTATGCAAACAGTGATCTTGTGATTCTCTTTCAAAATATAGATGTCTATATAAAAGCAAGACTTTTAGTATACATCCTAACACTAAGCACATACCAAGCTCTCTTCTTAATGAACTGAACTTAGACTCAGATAAGGGTTTATTGAAAATGTCTGCTAAGTTAGATTTGGATTCTACGTGTTGAAGGACAATTTCACCCCTAGCTACGTGGTCTTTAACAAAGTGATGTTTCACTTCTATATGTTTAGTCCTAGAGTGGTGGATTGGTTTTTTAGTAAGGTTTATTGAACTGATATTATCAATAAAGACCTTAGTTTGGGTATAGTGTAGGGTAGAATCCTTAAGGGTATACATCATCCATAAGAGTTGAGCTATACATTCCTCTAATGCAACATACTCTGCTTCAGTTGTAGATAAGGCAATACAATGTTACTTTCTACTGCACCAACTAACTAGACTCCGACCCAGCAATTGACAACTTCCACTTATACTTTTTCTATCTAGTTTACAACCTGCATAATCTGAGTTAATTTGGCCTTGGTTGAAACCCCTAGAAATTAGATAAGTTGATAGTCATTCATACCATGCCCTAGGTGCTTGTTTTAAACTATAAGAAGCTTTTCTAAGTTTGAATACATGGTTAGGGTAGTCTAAGTCTTCAAAACCTGGGGGTTGTCCTACATAGACTTCCTCTTTTATAAATCCATTCAGGAAGGCAGACTTAACATCCATCTAATATAATTTGAATCCTCTATGGGCTGCAAAGGCTAGCAATATTCTAATTGACTCCAGTCTAGCTACAGGGGCATAAGTTTCATCATAAGTCTTCAAAACCTGGGAGTTGTCCTGCATAGACTTCCTCTTTTATAAATCCATTCAGGAAGGCAGACTTAACATCCATCTAATATAATTTGAATCCTTTATGGGCTGCAAAGGCTAGCAATATTCTAATTGACTCCAGTTTAGCTACAGGGGCATAAGTTTCATCATAGTCTAACCCCTCAACTTGACTAAAATCTTTAGCCACTAAGCGGGTTTTATTTCTTATTATTTCACCTTGGTCATTCAACTTATTTCTAAATACCCACTTACCTTGTTCTAACCCCTAAGGTTGGATCACTCATAATTTGGTCAATTGGGTGATTAAGTCTGGGTTTCTTAGGTCTCCTAGAACTTGGTTTAACCTCAGGTCTGGTTGGCAAATTTTGGGTTGATTCAAGAATCGGTTCAGTAGGTAACATTAGATTTGATTCAGGAGCTTGGATTGGAATTTACCTAAGTAGTCTTTTGTGTTTAAGATGTGAACTTTACAGCCAAAGACTCTTAGATAATGTAGATTGGGTGGTTGATAATAATATATTTCATAAGGGGTTTTGTTATGTCGTTTATTTATTAGGACCCTATTTTGAATATAACAGCAGTGCTAACTACTTCTGCCCAAAAATGTTTAGCCAAGTTATATTCGTTAAGCATGGTCCTAGCTATTTCTTGGAGGGTTTTGTTTCGTCTTTCAACTAGGCCATTTTGTTGGGGGGTCCTAGGGTAAGAGAATTCATGAAAATATCCATTTATGTTGCGGAATTCCATAAATTTTAAGTTTTCAAATTCGCCCCCGTGATCACTTCGAATTCTTTTAATGTTGGCATCTTTTTAATTTTCAAGGATTTTATCTAAAGTTCTAAAAGATTCAAGACATTGATCTTTGGTTTTAAGAAATTAGACCACAAGTGAATTTAGAATAGTCATCAATTATAACTAAGCAGTACCAGTTTTCACTTAGTGACTTGACTCTATGAAAATCAAATAGGTCCAGATGTAGGAGTTCAAGTATAGATTGTGTTAGGTCAGGCTGAGTAGGTTTATGGGTAGGCTTGGTCTGTTTACCCTATTGACATGGACCATAAACTAAATTTTCAAAGTTCTTATAAGTCCTTTTAGGGTAACCTTTGAGTCTCGTAAGTTTCTAATCAAGCAGTCTTCGTTTGTAAAGGTAACTATGTATCCAGTATCACAGAGCTGACTAATACTGAGTAAATTAAATTTAAAACTATCAACCAAAAGGACCTTTTTGATAGTAAAATCAGAGCTCAGTTCAATGTTACCTGAAACAATTACCGTAAGTGTAGCGTTGTTGCCAAACACTACTGTTCCTAAGTCCTTGTATTTTAGTTTGGTGAACTTTGACTCATTTCCAGTCATATGTTTGGAGCACCCACTATCCAACATCCACTGGTCGAAGTCTTTATGGTCCTACACATAAAGTGTAGCGACCCGCCTTTTCTACCTTAGACGGACTGTTACTTTGTCTACTTCTTGACTCTAATGCAATGACTAAAATTGCGGAACTTTCTTTAACTTTTTTTTGTATTTAAATCTATCTAAGAATGATATTCTAACATTAATAGTCATGCATTTAAACTCATCACACAAGGTTCTATAACATTACTGAAGCATTATGGAATATGAATGTAACTTTTCTAAGCATATTTAAAGCAATAAAACTTAATTCCAAAGGAGACTAACAACATCTTGGCACATGCATCAAATAGCTCTATCAAAGTACCGATATTCAAAACTACTCATGCTCATACTCATCCAACACAATCATAAGGATACGTATACTAAATAGAATGACATGTAATCTTTACTCGTGGTTTTAAGACATGCAGAATATCTAAAACGCAAATACTTGGAATAAATTCTATGTGATTTAACTTAAACTAAGAATCTGTAACAAAGGCACTTTAAGTCTTTTATTCATCTTGTCCCAAGGACCTCTCCAAGGTCAGCCACCACACACACGTCACTCAGCACCGCCTCGTCGCCTTCCTTCAGAATTGCTTGCCTTTACCTTCGCCTGCAGCAAGAGGAAATGCAACTATTAAGCATAAAGCTTAGCAAGTACTATCTAGCTCACAAAATCTCGAAATGTGCAGGCATGCTTTTTAAATAATGGAAAATCATATGAGATACTTTTATGCTTAAAAGAAACACTAAAACATGTATAACTCAAAACATGCATACTCAAGCATTAATAAGTCAAATCACATGAGATACTTTTATGCTTAAGAGAAACACTAAACATGTATAACTCAAAACATGCATACTCAAGCATTAATAAGTCAAACTCACTTTTTCTTGGCTTAACTTGAAACTTTAGCAATTCTTTAACTTTAAATCTTTCTTTAACTTTTAGAAAACTTCCTTAAACTTTAGAAAAACTTTGCTAAAGCATATACTTGAAAATAATAACTCACTTGGATCCACTTAAGACGTAAGTACCATCTTATGCGCGTTCCCTAAAAGGTTGGGGTAGCGAGCCACCAATCCTAATAGAGCAGACCTTGGTCTACCAGGGCCAAGACCTTGGAATTGGACACCTGGATTTCTTTAACGACGCCCTTGGACGCCGGGTACTGGCCTTAGAAAAATAAAATACTTACTTTTTCTTATCTTGAATGCCTTGGCATTTTAACGAGCACCTTGTGTGCCCAAATCCCGAAGTCTTGACTTTTGGGGATTTCTTAAGGCCTTGGCCTTTTCTTTTCTTATCTTTATCTTCTCTTTTCTTTTCTCACAACTTTTCTTAGACCCTAACCTCATATAGGGTACTTAATTAAACTCATACAAGCATGGATTAAACTAGAATTACATGCAAAATCATAAACTAAAGGAAAATTGCATTTTTAACTTTCTAACGGGAAAAACTTGCGGAAAAACCGCCTCTTACTGCAGGTGAGCAGTACTTACTTCGATATCTTGGACTTACAACCAAGAACGGCGTCGGAGGTTCCGGAGAAACTCGGAGTCTCGGAGATTTCTTCGCGCTCACGCGTTCCTCTCGTCGCGGGGATTCCGAATATCGGAAAATCTCTCGGAGGAGAGCCTTGGCCGGCCACCGGAGGAAAGCCTTAGGGCTTGGTGTGGTTTCGCCCAAGAGGAGAGAGGGGGCGGCGTGCGTGGGTTTGGGCGAGGAAGGGTTTTGGTTGAGAGGAAGTTGCCGAATAAAAATAAAGGGATCACTTATGTTCTTCTATTTATACCAAGGGTATTTCGGTTCAACTTACTACTTAAATATAATTTGTTCTATTTCTTTTCAGCACACCCCTGCTGGGGCTCCTGGCCATCGCAACCAACTTAAGTTATTCTCTTACCTAGAGGTTGTGGGTTCAAACCTCGGTCAGGCTTATTTTTGCCGAAACTTTATTTCTTTTACTAAAATACTAAACGGACTTAGAAAATGCAAATAACTACTCTAGAAATTTCTAAAAATATCTAGAATATTTCTAAAACATTTTTAAATAGTTCTAAGGACTTTAAGAATTCAACATGGAAATTTCGGGGCGTTACAATCCCCCATACCTTATAAAAAGTTCGTCCTCGAACTTAAAATAATTCTGGATATTTTTCTCTCATGCTATCTTCACGTTCCCAAGTAGCTTCCTCATGCTTTTGATTCTGCCAGATGACCTTCACTAGTGACACTTCTTTATTTCTTAATCTTTTCACGGCTTTGTCCACTATCTGTGTCGGTCTGCTCTCATAGCTAAGATCTTCTTGGATCTGTATTGACTGAGGCTGAATCACTTGGCTAGGATCGTGAATACACTTCTTTAGCATAGAGACATGAAATGTACTGTGGATAGCTGACATATCCTCTGGTAAGTCCAGCTCATATGCTACCTTACCAACCCTCTTTATGATCTTGTAGGGTCCTATGTAGCGAGGACTTAGCTTGCCCTTTTTGCCAAATCTCATCACTCCCTTCATAGGAGCGACCTTGAGGAATACTGAATCTCCAACCTGGAATTCTAGTGGCCTACGGCGTGTGTCAGCATAACTTTTCTGTCTACTCTGGGCAGTCTCAATCCTCTGGCGGATCGTCTGGATAGCCTGAGTGGTCTCATCTACAAGCTCAGTCTGGCTGCCTATTTCTGACTCTGTCTCTTTCTTTTCACCAGCTTCTTACCAACATATGGGTGATCTGCATTTTCTGCCATACAATGCCTCATAAGGTGCCATCCTGATGGTGGCCTGATAGCTATTGTTGTAGGCAAACTCGGCTAAGCACAGAAATTTTCACCAACTACCTTTAAAGTCCAACGCACAAGCCCTGAGCATGTCTTCTAAAATCTAATTTACTCTCTCTGTCTGTCCATCTGTCTGGGGATGGAAAGCTGTGCTGAACTGAAGTCTGGTGCCTAGGGCGTCCTGAACACACCTCCAAAAATGGGAGATGAACCGCCCATCTCTGTCAGAAACGATCGACTTCGGAACTCCGTGAAGCCTGATCACTTCTTTCACGTACAGCTGTGCTAACTGCTCTATCGAATGCGATAACTTGATGGCTAGGAAGTGGGCAGACTTGGTCAATCTGTCCACTATCACCCATATTGCATCGTGTCCAGGGGTGGCCCTTGGGAGACCTGTGATAAAATCCATGGATATCTCTTCCCACTTCCACTCTGGAATGGGAAGGGGCTGCAGAACTCCTCCTGGTCTCTGGTGCTCTGCTTTGACCCTCTGGCAGGTCAAGCAGGTACTGATATATCTGGCCACGTCTCGCTTGAGTCCAGACCACCAGAACCTTTGCCTTAAATCTTGGTACATCTTGGTAGAACCAGGATGCATAGAGTACGGGGTACTGTGGGCTTCTTCTAAAATATTCTTTCTTAGTTCCTCATCATTGGGGACGCAAAGGCGGTCTCCAAGATAGAGGATGCCACTATCTGATACTCGAAACCCTGAATTTTCTGCCTCTTGGATCTCCTGCTTGATCTTCTGGATCTCTGGGTCTTGACTTTGCTTTCTTTGTATATCCACAAGCAGGGTTGACTCTAGAGTCAATGCAGAAAGTTGCCCAATTATTACCTCGACTCCAAAATCCTTTATTTCTTTCCGAAGTGGTAGAGACAGTGATGATAGGGACATAAAGGATTTTGATCAAATAAAGTTGATAGGGACAGAAAGTTGCCCAATTATTACCTCGACTTTGCTTATTTCTTTCCGCAGATCTATCTTCGAGAACACTGTAGCCCCTTTGAGTTGATCAAATAAATCATCTATTCTAGGAAGGGGGTACTTGTTCATGATGGTTACCTTGTTCAGAGCTCTGTAGTCTATGCACAGACGCATAGACCCATCCTTCTTCTTGACGAAAAGTTCAGGAGCTCCCCAGGGTGAATGACTCGGGCGAATGAAGCCCTTGTCTAGTAGCTCCTGGAGTTGCTCTTGTAATTCCTTCAACTCTGCTGGAGACATACGATATGGGGCCTTCGAGACCGGACCGGTACCTGGTACTAGCTCGATCTCGAATTCCACTTCTCTGTTGGGAGGTAGTCCAGGTAGTTCTTCTGGGAATACTTCTGGATACTCACAGACTACCCGTACATCCTCCTGCTTGCGCTCTTCCTTTGCTTCTATGTTCACTATGCGTGCAAGAAAACTAGCACACCCTTGTTCTAGCATCTGGTGGGCTGCCAAGGCTGAGAGGAATTTCTGAGTCTTCCTCCTTGAGGCTCCTTGAAATTCAAACGGTGGTTCTCCTTCTGGACTGAAAACCACCTTCCTCCGGCGACAGTCCACTGAAGCGCTGTACTTACTGAGGAAATCCATGCCCAGTATGACGTCGAAGTCTTGCATCGCAAGGACTATTAGATCGACATATAGCTCTCGGTCTGAAATCTTGATTGACACAGCCCGGAGCCTCTGGGTGGATTCCATGATTTCCCCTGAAGGGAGAGTTGTCAGGAATCTGGACTCCCAACTCTCTGCAGGCACCTGTAACTTACTAGCAAAAGGTACTGATACGAAAGAATAGGTCGCCCGAGTGTCAAACAGTGTAGTAGCTAAATGCTGAAAAATAACTATTTGACCTGTTACGACCGTGGAGGCGCTGGCAGCTTCTTCCTTCGTGAGGGAAAAGACTCTGGCATTGGTTGAAACTGGTGCTGCTTCCAACCTTCCCTGACTGATCTAAGGTCCCTCCAGTATAGTAGGCATGTAATGTAACTGAGGCTTGCCTCCATACTGTACGGACTGCTGAGGAAGTACCTTAAACTTGTTTGGGCAGTCTTTGGATCTGTGTCGCTCTTGTCCACATGAGTAGCATCCAGTTACACCCAAAAGGCATGCTCCTGGATGGGTCCTCCCACACTTAGGACAAGGTGGATACCTAGCTTGCTTGTTCTCTGGGTTTCCTTTTTGGCTACCAGGCCACTGCTTCCTTTTGTGGTTCTTGTTCTTCCAGTTCTGGTTATTTGGCTGAGGCTTCTGGCCTCCTGTTGTCTTGTTCTCAATCAGGACTGGCTTCTGCTGTGTTTGTTGTGCCTCGATGCTATTCAGATAGTGCTCTGAGATTAGAGCACTACTAACCAACTCCTCGCTGGTCTGGGGTCGGTGCGTCCCGCTGTTCACGTTGAGTGCTATTTCAGGGTTCAGCATGCGGAGCATCAGTCTGACTCGCTCCTTCTCTGTGCTGACTAGCTCTGGGCAGAGGCGAGCTAGCCTGTTGAACTTCGCGACTGCTTCTCCCACTGGTAGGTTACCTTGTCTGAACTCCATGAAGTCCTCGTAGTGCTTGTTGGTAACTCGCATGTGGAAGAACTCCTCATAGAACTCCTGCTCAAAATCTGTCCAGCTCATCTGGTTGACTATCCTCTTACTCTTGACCCGCTCCCACACATACGAGCATCTCCAGTTAGGCAGAAGGAGGCACATTTGACCTTCTCGACTTCAGGCCAGTCAAGAAGCTCCATTGTGCTCTCTAAAGTCTTGAACCAAGCCTGGGCATCCCAGGGCTCAGTCGTGCCTGAGAAGCTTTCAGGTTTCATCCTCTGCCACTGGACGAGGTATGCTTCTTATCTTCGGTTCACGGCAGGGGTCTCCTGTGTGACTGGTGGAACTTCAGCCACCACTGGAGTTTCCACTCCTGCTGTGGGTGGTGTAGGGGGCACTGGGTGCTGATTTGCCATCAGTGTGGCGATGGTCTTCTGTTGCTCTGAAATCTGAGCTTGCATTTGAGCAATGACTGCCATCAGGTTTGGCTGTTCTGTGCCAGGCTCATTGTTATCTTGAACTGGAGTTCTGTTCCTTGCATTAGGAGCTCGGCCTCTTCTTGCCATCTAATAATGCATAAGGGAACAAGAAATCACTACTACATCTCTAGGTATAAACTTGTCTTCTTACTTAGTAACCTAATATCCATTCTAGGGATTAAGCATGATTCCGTGATAGTAAGGTATTAAACATGCTTTCTTATTCTATGCACATATGAGTAAGTACTTAAGCATTTCTCTATACTGCAATTAGATAAAGGAGCAATAGAAAAACTGAAACTTAAAACTTTCTTACTTGAAGACGGCAAGGTTGATGCTGATGTGTGTGTGATGCTGGAGAATGGGAACTGCTCTGATACCAACTTCTCTTTTGGTACCAATTGGCTGAGGCTTCTGGCCTCCTGTTGTCTTGTTCTCAATCAGGATTGGCTTCTGCTGTACGAGGATTCAGGAACTTTAGTACTTAGCCTGGAGGTCTAGAGTTCGAATCCTGGGGAAGGCAAAAATCCACTGGCTAGGGGTGGGAAGTACTTGTGAGTAACGACCGCCCAAGAGGTCGCCAAAGGGGCCGCCAAAATGGGATTTGGCCGCCCAAGGGGCCGAGGGTCGCCAAGTGGGCCGCCCAAGGGGCCGAGGGGTCGGGTCGTTACAATAAAAAGGCACCTTTTTATTGTAACGACTCGGCCCGTCTACCAGCCCATTTACCGGCCCATTTACCGGTCCTTACGACCGTCGTACCATCGTACCGTCGACCATCGACCGTGCCGTTACTCATACTAGGTCTTCTCACCCCTGGGTATGGATTTTTACCTTCCCAGGATTCGAACCCTAGACCCAGGCTTAAATCTAGTTCTTTATGAATCCTGAATACCAATTGAGCTATAGCTCAATTGGTATTCAGGATTCATAAAGAACTAGATTTAAGCCTGGGTCTAGGGTTCGAATCCTGGGAAGGCAAAAATCCACACCCAGGGGTGGGAAGACCTAGTATGAGTAACGGCACGGTCGATGGTCGACGGTACGACGGTACGACGGTCGTAAAGACCGGTAAATGGGCCGGTAGACGGGCCGGGTCATTACATAAAGTGACTTAGTTTGGATCTAGTTTATTAGAAGTACAAGATAGGTTGTTCAAGTTTACTTGCCTAATCTGTCTCACCCAATTTAAGTGATCAAACATATTAAATCTATATTGATTTTGTGAGACAGAGTTCAGTCTAACCAGTTTGATCTGATTAGCTGGTTTAAGAAAAATTTTGAAGAAGATTTTAAAAAAAGAATTTTTGAAAAAGAATTTTTTTTGAAAAAGATTAAGAAAATTTTGAAAATGAATTTTTGAAAGAGAAAAAGATACATTTGAAAAAGAATTTTGTGAGGAGGACAAAATTTGGGTTGAACAAACTTTATTCATCCTAACCATCTCACCCATTTCTAAATGACAACAGGGATCCTTATATGTTTTGTGAGATGCTTTCAATTTTATCTTGAAAAATAGATTAAGTCTAAGATATGATTGAACCTTGAGTTAGATTCAAATTTAAGAATTAGTAATCTAAAAATAAACTTCAATATTTGACTTCCAGATTTTGGCGAGGCATAGGGGTCTTCTTTGGCTTTAGTTTTATTAGATCAACAACTCGTTCCTAGACAATGCCGCATAAAGAAATAGTATTTTTAAATACCTCATTCAGAAATCTTTGTTGGATCGAGAGAACCGATAGAGGGGGGGTGAATATCGGAAATCATTCGGATTTGAAGAGAGAATGCGTAGCGGAAGATTAAAGTTTAGAAACACACAGACACAGGTGGTTTTACTTGGTTCAGAGCCTAGGTCGACTCCTACTCCAAGGCCCATGGTCATTGACCATTTTCTGTGGGCAATTCTATAAGTGCGCGAAAAATAGTTTACAGAAATTTTACAATTGCAGTATAGTAAACTTAAAGAAAAGTTGCTCTTCGTTACCGACGTCCAATGTATTTTCAATCTTGGAGCGGAGGGACATCGTCGGCTCGAGTTGGGAGGATTCTGGAGCAGTGCGCGGGAGCAGAAGAGCGTAGAAGCGTTGAAGAAAATTGTTGTTCGAAGCTTGGGGTCGAGGGCCCTTTATATAGGGCCTGGGGGCGCCCGGGACGTCGGGGCGCCCCCCCCACTTGTCACTCGATCCGTCATAGTCTCGGTCAGCGTCTGATCCCTTCAAAATCGGGATCAGGTTTGACCGGGGCGCCCGGAGTGCTCGGGGCGCTCGCATTGACCGGGTCAAAGTTTTATTCCTTCGCTTCGCTGGCTTCTAGTTCGAGGCTTGTGCATGGGGGCGCCCGGGACGCTGGGGGCGCTCGGGAGCAGCGGGGGCGCCCCGCCCAGCAGCTGTTCGAAGCCCTTCTTAGTTGCCTTTTTTTGTATGCACCTTGGGGGCGCCCGGGACACTCCGGGCGCCCTACTCAGCCATTGCCTCACTCCTTTGAGGCTTTCTGAGCTGCAGACACACGTTCCTTCGATCTTGCATCCAGGGTTAGTCCAAAACATGATAAAACAATAAAATATTAGATTATACAGCCTTAGCTGTCTTGGTTCTGACTTTGGGTCTCCAAAATGGAACCCTAAGTCGAACCGACGCCTATTGTTCCCTCGACGGGGAACGCGTCCTCACCTACTCCTCTCGGGAGAGTGTACCTGATGCCAACCGTTCCTCTGGTTGGACTTTTACCTGACGGTCCTTTGCCAGGTCTTGGATGCCGAACTGTCCTTCGCCCGGTGCCTAGCATTACTTCGCTAGGGCTTCTCACTCTAGCATTCCTTCGCCAGTGCCTAGCAGTCCTTCGCTAGGGCTTTTTACTCTGCCATTCCTTCGCCAGTGCCTAGCAGTCCTTCGCTAGGGCTTTTTACTCTGCCATTCCTTCGCCAGTGCCTAGCAGTCCTTCGCTAGGGCTTTTTACTCTGCACACTCAAGTGACGTGTTAGATAACAAGTAAAACTTAACTTTTGAACACTGTTGCCATTTTCAAAACACAGGTTTGACTTTGGTGCTTTCTGCACCAACAATCTCCCCCTTTTTGATTTATGACATCCCTAGTTCAAAAAGTTAAGTTTAATAAAAAAAGGCATAAAAATTTGTTCCCTCCCCCTGGAGAGAATCTCCCCCTAGATTTTTCAAAAACGTCATGGGGTTCTTTACTTAGAATGATTTTGCACTTTGAAAACTTAAGTTTAGATACTTTGAAAATCTTTTGATAACTTAAGTTTTTAAAAGTACATAGAAGAGTTTTTGAAAGCATAAGTTTAGAGTACTTAAAAAAAATTGAGCCTTATGTTCAAAGTACTCAAAAGTTTTGAAAAACTTTAAGTTAAGTACTTAGCAGGATTTGAAAAACTTAAGCACTTAGTAAACTTTGAAACAATTTAAGTACTTGGTAAATTAAGTTTAAAGTACTTTTGAAAAACTTAAAGTACTTATGGAAATACTTATAAAAACATAGTACTTAATAAACTTAAGTACTTAGTAGGATTTTCTTAAAACAAAAACTTAAGTATTTCTAGAAAGGTTTTGAAAAGCTTTGAAAAGTAGCTAACTTTTTGAAAAATTTTGAG
This sequence comes from Boesenbergia rotunda, assembly GCA_024364735.1. Lineage (NCBI taxonomy): Eukaryota > Viridiplantae > Streptophyta > Magnoliopsida > Zingiberales > Zingiberaceae > Boesenbergia > Boesenbergia rotunda. Next base: position 555,538 of record JAGFNQ010002107.1, on the reverse strand, counting down.
AGTTTTTTTAAAAAATTAGAAAAATTTGAACTCTCTCTTTTCCTATCTCTTCCCCTTTGCCATATATCAAAAACAGATTGATATTGCAGAAATTAAATTGCATAAAAGAAATGACTTTCATAAATGAACATATTTGCATGATTTTGCTGTACTGAATCAATTTATGAGTAGACTTAGACCAAATCAGTTGATTTTCTCTTGTTGGGATCTGTCTAACCCATTTAGCTACTTACTAACTGTTATAAACAGTAGTTTTCGCTAGGGTTAGTCAAGTTAAGTGTTTCTGTTCAAGTTAGATTTTTTAAACTTGACACTTAACTTGATTGCTGTAAAAGTTGTATTTAGTGCCCCAATTACTGCAGATGCACTGACTTAAAGCATCTTAAATTAAGGCAAAGACCTAAGCATCTCAACCCTTTCTAGGTTATCAACCAAAAGTGCCCTAAAGTGCTTGTGAGATGCTGGCTTCTAAATCTATAGGTGCATGCAGTTCTAGGGTTAGGGCCTAAGCTAAGTCCATTTGCGAAAAAACCCTAGTTTTGAAGGGGGTAGTTTTGAAAGAAAACTAAGTCAAAAAAGATTTAAAACAAACTGATTTTGAAATAATAAAACAGTTTTTCAAAATTCTATTTTTAGAAACTGATTTTTAAATCAAGTAAAGTAAAGAAATCAACAGTAGAGTTAATCTATTCTACAGAGCACAATCCTAACTGCCTTCTTAGTGAGCTGAACTCAGACTCAGGTAATGGTTTTGTGAATATATCAGCTAAGTTGGATTTTGAGTCTATATGGTTAAGTACTATCTCACCCTGGCTACATGGTCTCTTACGAAGTGATGTTTAACTTCTATGTGTTTTGTTCTGGAATGTTGGATTGGGTTTTTAGTTAGATTGATTGAACTTATATTGTCAATAAATACTTGAGTTTGGGTGTAGTTGAGCTGGAAGTCCTTAAGAGTGTGTATCATCCATAAAAGTTGTGCTACACATTCTCCTAAGGCTACATACTCAGCTTCAGTTGTGGACAGAGCTACACAGTGTTGTTTTCTGCTGCACCAACTTACTAGACTATTTCCTAACAGTTGGCAGCTTCCACTTGTGCTCTTTCTATCTAATTTACAACCAGCATAGTCAGAATCCGAATATCCTGACAAATTGAAGGTTGAGGTTCTAGGATACCAAATCCCTACATTTAGGGTGCCCTTTACATATCTTAGTATTCTTTTTAGGGCTGCTAAGTGTGTTTCCTTAGCACAGGTTTGGTATCTAGCACACATCCCTACAGTAAAAAGAATGTCAGGTCTGCTGGCTGTAAGGTACAGTAGACTACCTATCATACTTCTATACAGTTTGAGGTCTACTGGCTTACCATCAGGGTCACTATCTATTTTTACATTAGTTGCCATGGGGGTATTATGCTTTTAGAGTTATTCATTTTAAATTTCTTTATTAAGTCTTTAGCATATTTGGATTGATGGACGTAGTTTCCATCTCTAGTTTGTTTGATTTGTAGTCCTAGGAAAAAGGTAAGCTCACCAACTAAGCTCATTTCAAATTCGTTTTCCATTATCTTGACAAATTCTTTTAGGAAGTTTGTGTTGGTGGATCCAAAGATTATATCATCTACGTAAATTTGGGCAATAAATATATCTTTTTCTAGTGTTTTAATAAATAATGTTGAGTCAATTTGTCCTTGTTTAAATTCTTTAGAGGTTAAGTAAGTTGATAGACGTTCATACCAAGCCCTAGGTGCTTGTTTTAACCCATATAATGCTTTAGTTAATTTGTAAACATGGTCAGGTTTGTCTAAGTCCTCAAACCCAGGGGGTTGTCCTACATAAACTTCTTCTTTAATGAATCCATTTAGGAAGGTTGGCTTTACATCCATTTGATATAGCTTAAATCCTTTATGGGATGCAAAGGCTAACAACATTCTAATGGACTCAAGTCTAGCTACTGAGGCATATGTTTCATTATAATCTAATCCCTCTACTTGGCTGAATCCCTTAGCTACTAAGCGGGCTTTATTTCTAACTATTTCTCCTTGATCATTTAGTTTATTCCTAAAGACCCACCTAGTGTCTATGATGGATTTGCCTTCAGGTTTAGGCACTAGTTCCCAGACTTGGTTCCTCTCAAATTGGGCTAATTCTTCTTGCATAGCTATGATCCAATCAGGGTCAGGTAGAGCTTCATCTATAGTTTTGGGTTCTATTTTTGATATCATAGCTATTTGACTAAGGTTTCTATAGGAGGATCTAGTCCTGACTCCTAGAGTTGGATCACCCACAATTTGATCGGCTAGGTGACTAAGTCTGGGTTTCTTGGTTCTCCTAGAACTTGGTTCAGCCTCAGGTCTAGCTGGTCGATTTGGTTCATTAATTGATTCGACTCTTTGGGCTGGTTCATTAGTTGGTTCAGTTGACTCATTAATTGGTTCAATAGTTAGTTCGTTTAAGGATTCAATTAAGGGTTCATTAGTTTGTTCATTATTTTCTTGATCAGAATTTGATGAAGTTAGGTCTGGATTATCAGTTGTTGAGTTGACTTCTTAATCAAATATTACGTTAGTTGTTTCTTCAATTTTCTTAGTTTGTTTGTTGTAAACTCTATAGGCTCTACTTGTGGTTGAGTATCCTAGGAAAATACCTAGGATTGATTTGGATTGAAATTTCCCTAAGTAGTCTTTGGTGTTTAGGATATGAACTTTGTATCCAAAGATCCTTAGGTAGTGTAGATTTGGGAGCCTATGGTAGTACAATTCATAAGGTGTTTTGTTGTGTCGCTTGTTGATCAGAACCCTATTTTGGATGTAACAAGTTGTACTAATCGCTTCTGCCCAATATTGGTTTGCTAAGCTAAATTCGTTGAGCATAGCCCTAGCGGCTTCTTGTAAGGTTCTATTCCTTCTTTCGACTATCCCATTTTGTTGGGGGGTTCTAGGACATGAAAATTCATGTAAATACCCATTGGCCTTACAAAATTCCTCGAACCGTTGATTTTCAAATTCTCCCCCGTCGTCACTCCTAAGTCTTTTAATTTTAGTATCGTTTTGATTTTCAATCAATTTACAGAAATCATTAAATAGTTTTAAGGTTTCATCTTTGGTTTTTAGAAACCTAACCCATGTAAACCTAGAATAATAATCAACTATTACTAAGCAGTATCGGTTCCCGCTTAGTGACTTGGCTCCATGTGAATCAAATAGGTCAAGGTGCAGGAGCTCAAGTGTGGTTTGAGTTAGATCAGATTGAATTAATCTGTGATTAGATTTAGTTTGTTTACCTTGATTACATGATTCACATATTAGGTTTTCATTGTTTTTAATTTTGGGGATACCTTTGATTAGGCCAAGTTGGGTGACTTTTGAGATAGTTCTCAAATTGGTATGACCTAATCTCCTATGCCAGAGGTTCGATTGTTCTACCTGAGTTAGCATACATTTGGGTACTAGGGGAAGGTTTATAGTGCATACATTATTTTTCCTAGTGCTCTTAAGCATGGTTTCTGAGTCTTGTACATTTCTAATCAGGCAGTCAGAATTGTTGAAAGTGACTATATAACCAGAATCACATAACTGACTTATGCTAAGCAGGTTAAAATTGAAGTTTTCAACCAAAAGAACTTTCTTAATAATGAAGTTAGATTTAAGCTCAATATTACCTGACCCAATTACCTTGAGTGTAGCATTGTTGCCAAATGCTACTGAGCATAGGTTCTTGAGCTTGAGTTTGGTGAACTTTAATTTATCTCCAATCATATGTCTAGAGTAACCGCTATCCAACATCCATTGGTCCAAATCTTTATGTTCCTTGATTTCGCCGTCTTCTGAAAAAGTTAGTCTGCCGTCGTCCTTTTCTGACTCTGACTCGGTCTCGACTTCTTCTGAAGCGGTCAGCGCTAGTAGGTTTGACTGGGGTTCTTCTTCTTCTACTTCTGATGAAGATTCGTCCCAGGTTGCTTGGAGTGCTTTCTTTCTTCTTGTCTTTATGTTCTCCTTTAGGTTTGGACACTCCGTCTTGTAGTGGCCCTTCTTCTTGCACTCGTAGCAGGTTACGTTGGGCTTGATTTTGTTATTCGCGGGTTCAGCTGGTTCGTCCTTTCTTCGGCTTGTCTTTCGTGTATTGACTTGGTTTTTCAATTTTTTATAGTAGCTTTGGGCCAGTCGGACTAGCTCAGATTGATCTCCTTCTTCGTCTTCTGCGTCTAAGTCTGAGTTGGACTCGGGTTCAGGTTTAGGTTTCTTCTTCGTCGATCTTCTAATTTTTCCTGCAACAAAGGCAATTCCTTTCTCGGCCATATTGCAGTTAGTCTGTTCATGAAGTTCTAACTCAGAAAATAATTCATCTAATTTAATTTTAGAGAGATCCCTTGAAACCTTGTATGCATCTACCATAGATGCCTACAAGGTATTTCTAGGGAAAGCGTTTAGGGCATACCTTATTAGGTCACGGTTTTCGACCTTGTGACCTATAGTGTGAAGACCGTTTATCAATTCTTGGATTCATGCGTGGAGTTGGCAGCTGTTTCGTTGTCGGTCATCTTGATGGTGTAGAGTTTGTTCAGGAGCAGATCCCGCTTACTGATCCGAGTATCTGATGTTCCTTCGTGCAGCTCAATCAATTTTGCCCACAACTCCTTAGCACTGTTGAAGGGGCCTACCCGGTTCAGCTCCTCTTTTGTCAATCCGCATTGGAGAGTCTGGGTCGCCTTTGCATCGGCTTCAATTTTGCGCTTCAGGGCGTTGTTCCATTCTGAGTAGGTCTGCGGTACTCCTTCGGCGTTTTTGGGGATTTCCAGTCTGGACTGGATGATGATCCACATGTCCACCTGAGTTTTCAGGTGGACCTCCATTCGACTTTTCCAGTAGTAAAAGTCTTCTCCACTGAATAGTGGAGGTCTGGCGGTGCTAAAGCCTTCTTGTATGGCCATTTAATCTGCAACAGGAAACTGACAAAACAAAAAAAAAATTTCCAAGACTAGGTCTTGGATTAGTAGTGCGGGATGAATAAAATGAAATAGCGAGGGGTGTTGCACCAACCTCGATTAAAGGGAAAAAAGAAAATTCGAACGAAATATTTAAAGAAAATTCGAACGAGAAAAAGAAAATAAAAATCCAAAAAAAAATTTCAAACTGGTGGTTGCACCAAGTTTGAACTTCCCCGCTCTGATACCACTTGTTGGATCGAGAGAACCGATAGAGGGGGGGTGAATATCGGAAATCGTTCGGATTTGAAGAGAGAATGCGTAGCGGAAGATTAAAGTTTAGAAACACACAGACACAGGTGGTTTTACTTGGTTCGGAGCCTAGGTCGACTCCTACTCCAAGGCCCACGGTCGTTGACCATTTTCTACGGGCAATTCTATAAGTGCGCGAAAAACAGTTTACAGAAATTTTACAATTGCAGTATAGTAAACTTAAAGAAAAGTTGCTCTTCGTTACCGACGTCCAATGTATTTTGAATCTTGGAGCGGAGGGACGTCGTCGGCTCGAGTTGGGAGGATTCTGGAGCAGTGCGCGGGAGCAGAAGAGCGTAGAAGCGTTGAAGAAAATTGTTGTTCGAAGCTTGGGGTCGAGGGCCCTTTATATAGGGCCTGGGGGCGCCCGGGACGTCGGGGGCGCCCCCCCCCCCCACGTGTCACTCGATCCGTCACAGTCTCGGTCAGCGTCTGATCCCTTCAAAATTAGGATCAGGTTTGATCGGGGCGCCCGGAGCGCTCGGGGCGCCCGCATTGAACGGGTCAAAGTTTTATTGTTTCGCTTCGCTGGCTTCTGGTTCGAGGCTTGCGCATGGGGGCGCGCGAGACGCTGGGGGCGCCCGGGAGCAGCAGGGGCGCCCGGGAGCACGGGGGCGCCCCGCCCAGTAGCTGTTCGAAGCCCTTCTTAGTTGCCTTATTTTGTATGCACCTTGGGGCCGCCTGGGACACTCCGGGCGCCCTACTCAGCCATTGCCTCACTCCTTTGAGGCTTTCTGAGCTGCAGACACACGTTCCTTCGGTCTTGCATCCAAGATTAGTCCAAAACATAATAAAACAATAAAATATTAGATTATACAGCCTTAGCTGTCTTGGTTCTGACTTTGGGTCTCCAAAATGGAACCCTAGGTCGAACCGACGCCTACTGTTCCCTCGACGAGGAACGCGTCCTCACCTACTCCTCTCGGGAGAGTGTACCTGATGCCAACCGTTCCTCTGGTTGGACTTTTGCCTGACGGTCCTTTGCCAGGTCTTGGATGCCGAACTGTCCTTCGCCCGGTGCCTAGCATTCCTTCGCTAGGGCTTCTCACTCTGGCATTCCTTCGCTAGTGCCTAGCAGTCCTTCGCTAGGGTTTTTTACTCTGGCATTCCTTCGCCAGTGCCTAGCAGTCCTTCGCTAAAGCTTTTTACTCTGCACACTCAAGTGACGTGTTAGATAACAAGTAGGACTTAACTTTTGAACCCTGTTGCCATTATCAAAACACAGGTTTGACTTTGGTGCTTTCTGCACCAACAATCTTGGTCTAACTAGTCGAGGATGTAGCGAGGTAGTTTCAGCAAGTTCCATTGAACTAAGAAGACCCAATAGGAGATGCCTTCCCGTACTTGACTCCCTAGACGACTTTCCTAACATACTATCAACTCGCCCCACCCTAATACTAGGTTTTGCAAGTTTCAATTAGATCTAATCCTTAACTAACCATCTCTAATCCTTATCATGATAATTTGAAAAAAAAACAAAAAAAATTAAACAAGCGTCAAGAAAGGTATTCAAATAAAAATTATCTAACCACATGAATAGTTCTTATATTGTCTCCCCCTGGATCATATCCCCGATATGATCTGTCTAAGTAATAGATATGATCCGTGGGAATTCAATATTGATTTGGTCCGGCTTTATTGGTCAAGCTCAGTTTGGGGACCCATGCTTGGACTCGAGTGCTAGGGCGGTTAATTACTGAGTAGTAAGATCTAACTCGTGAATTGGTTTTAAATCCAATTCCAAATCAATTTAGAACATATTTCTGTTTTCCAAGAATCATATCAAGATTTTTGAAACTCAGGGTAAATTTTTCCAAATTTTCTCTGAGTTCTTTGACTTGAGTTTTCAGGGCGAAATTCTCTTCCTCAAGTCTTTGGACTTGAGTAGAGGTTTCTTCCTGAGCTTGCTCAGTCAAAGGACTCGAGCTGGTCTCTTCCTTAAAGAGTTTTACCTCCTCTTGGAGAAACCTGGCCTGATCATTGGACTTAGCTAGTTTGCGAGATAGGTATGAAATTAGCTCGTAAAGATCCGGTTCGAAAAAACCAATTACCTTAAGTCGACCCGTTTCCGACAGTGAGACGGTTTCGTGCTCCATTTCTTCGTCTGATTCAGAGTCACTGTCGATCTCGTCTTTAGCCGTTAAGGCGAGGAGGTTGGAGTGTGTTGGTTCATCCTCGTTCGATTCCGAAGATGATTCGTCCCAGGTGGCCTACAACGCCTTCTTCCTCCGTTACTTCTTTGTATCCTTTGCATTTGGGCACTCGAACTTGAAGTGCCCCTTCTTTCTACACCCATAACAGGTGAGGTCCGCCTTGTTCTTTGGTTCATCCGGAACACCCTTTGGTTGTCCCATTTTCTTCTTCTTTTGGGCTGTCCAAGCTCTAAATAGTTTCCGGACGACGTTCACAAGCTCCGCCAGTTCTTCCTCTTCGGATTCCGAGTTAGAATCCGATTTTGGTTCCGGTGTTTTCTTCTTGATTTTTTCGGCAATCAAAGCTACATCTTTCTCTACAAGCGAACCGTTAATCTGCTCATGTAACTCAAATTCTTAAAATAGCTCATCTAACTTTATGTTAGAAAGGTCCTTAGAAATTTTTTAGACATCAACCATAGATGCCCACAGTGAGTTTCTAGGGAACGAATTTAGTGTGTACCTGATCAGATCCCTATTCTCGATTGGGTGTCTGATGATGTGGAGCCCATTCATAATTTCTTGAATTCATGCGTGTAGGTAGGAAGCCGTTTCTCCGTCTTGCATTTTTAGGTTATACAGTTTATTCAACAAGAGATCGCGACGACTTACCTTAGTATCGGAGGTTCCTTCGTGGAGTTCTTTGAGTTTACTCCAGAGTTCTTTTGCACTATTGAAGGGACTAACGCGATTAGGATCCTCCTTCGTAAGTCCGCATTGGAGGATTTGTGACAACTTCAATTTTCTTTTTAGCAGTGACATTCCATTTCTCATAGCTCAGAATCACCCCTTACTCGTCTCTCGAAAGGTCGAATCCAGTTTGGATGATTATTCACATGTCCACCTGAGTTTTCAGGTGGACTTCCATTCAACTTTTCTAATACCTGAAATCTTCCCCGGAGAAGAGAGGGGGAGAGCGGTACTGTAGCCTTCTTGCAATGCCAAAAGGATAGTAGAGAGAATTTCTTGAACTTGCAAACACAAACATAACAAAATATACCAAGACTTTTATTTTGGATTGGTAGGGTGGGATAAAATAATAAAAGAAATGCAACTACAGAGAGTATCGAAAAGTAAGTAAAATTACATAAAGAACGAGAAATCCGAAAAGTGCTCAAGTGACGATTTCATCAAAAATGAGCAGTCCCCGCTCTGATACTAATTGTAGGATCGAGATAAGCGATAGAGGGGGGGTTGAATATCGCTTCGTTAAAAATTTCGAATTAAATACTAAGTGATCAAAGCGCACTGTGGAAGCTTCGATAATATGCATAAGAGAGAGAGATAGAGATAGAGCAGCGGAAATATACAACGAATTAAGATCGCTAACATACATTGGTTTTACTTGCTTCGGAGTCTTGATCGGCTCCTACTGCAAGGCCCACGATCCTTGATCGTTTACTTTGGGTGTCACTAATAAATCTCAACAAGTTTACAATATTACAAAACAATGTGTGCAATATGAAATTAACAACAATAATATCAACTCCCGAAGTGTGAGGGCAAGTCTTTGTTTGGAGAGTCAGACGGCTTTTTCGGTGTTGTCTGAGCTTCGGTCGTGCAGCATGCAGGAGAAGAGAGTGATCGCAGTGATTGAGTTATTCTGGGCTGCTGCACTCGACCCCTTTTTATACTACTCATTCAGGCGCCCTAGTCGCAATGAATCGAGCGAAAATTTTATCTACTGCGCAATTAAACTCTATCTTGGTCAGACGCCTGAGTCCTTTTCAGCTGCCTAAGTGCTGACGTGAATCCTCCACTCAGCACTCGCCACATCAGTCTGGCCATCGCGCCAGCTCAGCCATTAACTGTCAACTTTCAGGCGCCTGAGTCCCTTTCAAGCACCCTAGTCAAGCTGCTTCAACTTTTTCAATTGCAACAAGGGTTAGTTCCATACATCCAAGAATATATAAATAAAGTATATATGAAACACGACCAGTGCTGTATTGGTCCTGGCTTTCAGGTTTCATTCGAAATCTTAGGTCGGACCGATACCTACTGATCCCTCACCGAGGAACGCGTCAGTGATAACATTATGAAAATTATTAGTCCGAATATTATGATTAGTATATAAGATGGACAAATTAATTTTGTCAAATTTTTTATCCTTAAATATGATAATATCCATATATGAATTATGAGCTCATCTCATAAAAATATAGGACAATCAAAGATCTTTTGGAGGGAAGCTTCACAATTATTATTTAACTATCATTAAGTGTGTACATGTGCCTCCCCAAGATAGAGACAATAAGAAAAAAACCTTTAAGTACTTTAATGATCTCCAACGGAAGAGAAATGAAGTGCGGGAAAGGCACAGGAAAGAATTGAAAAAAAAAAAAATCATATATATCATTTTCAAAATATCAGAATGTTATCAGTCACCGTATTAGAGAAGCAACACTTCTTTCATATTTTTATTAGGTGTTTAATTTTTTATAAATAAATAAATTAATCCGATTGAATAATACAGAATGAATCATTTAATTTTATGATTTTTTTATTAATTATCAAGTTAAATCGAAAAATATTTATAATAAATATCTCATTAATATTTTTTGTTTATAAAATTTTTTTATACTGAAGTAAAATAAGTTTTATGATATATATATATATATATATATATATATATATATATATATATATTATATATATATATATATATATATATATATATAACCGAAGATTCAAAAAAATAAGATTGTCTAGACCTAATGGTAATAAATCTTATCAAGTGATTTCAACACTATATGATAATACGGATATTTATTTCATGTAATATGGTATGATATGTGGCTTTTGCCAAACACACAAGTGAAAGAACTTTTATGCGGATATATAATATCTGTATAAATGCATGTATATGTGGATATAGTTGGTTCAAAATGAATTAGCGAATATATATTATCATATATAGTTTTTTTACTCCTGTGAAGGTTGTTGATGAATGATCAAATTTCCTATGTGTTCAAATATTAATATTTAGTTTAATTGTTTTGTCTAGGTTCCTGGACTGGGCCGCCATTCCCGACGACACTAGTGCCGGTGGCCAACCGTCGGCGCTGCCTAGCAAGTGGCGGCTCTCGTCGTCGACTGAGGTGGAGGAAGTGAAGATCGTGATCCGGATGCTACCCATCTGGGCCACCACCATCATGTTCTGGACGGTGTACGCCCAGATGACCACATTCTCGGTGTCCCAAGCGACCACAATGGACCGCCGCCTCGGGTCCCACTTCCAAATCCCCCCGGCCTCCCTCACCGTCTTCTTCGTCGTTTCCATCCTCGCTACCGTCCCCGTCTACGACCGCCTCATCGTCCCCCTCGCTCGCCGCCTCACCGCCCACCCCCATGGCCTATCCCCCCTCCAGCGCATTGCCATCGGCCTCATCCTATCCATCCTCGCCATGGTCGCCGCCGCCCTCTCAGAGATTAAGCGCCTCCACGTCGCCCATCGAAGCGACCCCGCCACCGGGGTAGTCCCGCTCAGCGTCTTCTGGCTCGTTCCGCAGTTCTTCCTCGTCGGCGCCGGCGAGGCCTTCACCTACATCGGGCAGTTGGATTTCTTCCTCCGGGAGTGCCCCAAGGGGATGAAGACCATGAGCACGGGACTGTTCCTTAGTACGCTCTCGTTGGGGTTCTTCTTTAGCTCCGCTCTTGTGGCAGTGGTGCACGAGGTGACGGGGACCGAGTCCGGCGGCCACGGCGCGTGGCTTGCCAACGACCTCAATCAGGGGAAGCTCTACAACTTTTATTGGCTGCTGGCTGTGCTGTCCGGCGTCAATTTGGCGGTGTACCTCCTCGCCGCTAAGGGGTACCTTTACAAGGAGCAGCGCTATTCGGTGGAGGATGAGAGCATCACCGGCGTGGAGTTGGCTGAGGAGGCCTGCGGCCAAGCATAGACGGATGATATGGATCATATATATCTCTTTAATTTTCTTTATCTTTTTCTTTTGTTATCTTATGTAAGGGCATCAACAACCATTTAACTCACATTATAACACCTACCACTTTATCAAAAAACATGGGACCCACATGTCACATGCACATTTACATTAACATCTTCATTCTCTCACAACCGTTTAACATTCAACCCCCATTATTTGTGGGGCCCACTTACCACATACACATTATCTCACATATATCTTCTCTCACATATATATTTTGTCACATATTCATTTTCTTACCTACATATTTTTTATTTCAATTTTTATTTGCTAATTTAAATAATTATTATTTAAAATAAATAATAATAATATTTTTAAATATATTTATCATTATTTAAAATTTAAATAATTATTATAATTTTGAAATGATAGAGAATAACATAAAAAAATACACTTGCATATAATTAAAAGATAGCATATAAATTAACACAAAGTGAAATAATAAAATACAAATTCAGGAGTTTTTTATTAAAATAACCGTTGGTGATCGTTTACTAATCGTTTATAGTCGTTTGGGTGACCGTTGTGTCATTTTTAATCGATTATGGCAACCCCAATCGATTAAAATGACTGTTCCCTATTATTCCACGAGACTCCCCAATCTTCTATTTTCACTAAACATTTTGAGAAGTCACACTTCCATCGGGAGAATTGCGTACAAAATGTAAGCATTGCAATGCTTCCTACAAATTCCAAGCCGGCGGCGGCTATGGGTCGTTAAAACTGTTAGATATATTGGATATCTAGTGTGAATGGAAAGGGAGGTAGTGGGACTTTAATCCCATATTGAAACTTTCTAGTGAGTAGAAAGTGAGAAGGAGGATAAAGGGACTCCCTTGTGAGTGGGGATTTAGTCCCACATTTGGAGTTTTAAGACAAAATGTTTGGTTTATATTGTATCACAAACATGATAGTTGTGAACAAATGCTAGGGGAGAAGCTCTCTCTCATGCGTGGGTGCGCAGGGAGGGTGCAAATCCAGGGCCCGGATTTGTACTGAACCAAGTGAACTTGTGTGCGTGCACGACCCGCGCACGTCGATTGTCCGACCGGTCGGGGCAAAATTTGTCCAAGCAGATGAACCAACATTTTGTCAAATTGATTTTTGCTCAAATGTAACTGATGCATTAATTTTGATTAATGCGAGATCAGTAACCTCCAGACGTTTGGATCTGGTCGGGTAAATGGCAGTAAATGACGATTAATTTGTCATTTATCACTGCGGGGGTTTGAGCCTATATAAGGAGGACGTGACCGAGAGCAAAAGGGACGGAAAGACGCTGCGAAATTCTCCTCCACTCCACCTCGTTCCCGACCTTCGCTGATAGCAGTCGAGTACATCCTCAGTTCACCACGAGCAACGAGTGCTCTGTTGTGCCCATGGTTTGGTTGTTGTATCCTGAGAGACAGAAGTCCATCTAAGCCTCAAAGCACCGCGGAGGAGGACGAATCTGTTTCAAGGAAACTGCACTGCGCAGGCCTCAGCAACCTCCCGGTCGGGAGACGTCCGACCACTACTCGGGAGATCCCAGTCGGGAAACCTCCACTCGGGAATTCCAATCAAGGAGTTCGCTCGGCCACTCGGGAAAGCTGATCTGGTCGAGAGTTTCCACTCGGACCTCTCTTGGCCGCTCGGATCTCCACTCGGGAATTCCACTCTGCTCGGGAGACATTACTCCTGTCGGAAGCTTCACTCGGGGACTTCACTCAGGACTCCACTCGGGAATTCCACTCGGAGTTCAGAAGACGCTGGTCGGGTCGGGAGCCTCACTCGGTCGTTTCGCTCGGGAGCTCACTCGGCCACTTGGGATCCCACTCAGCAGCTCGGGAATTCACTCGGGATTTCCACTAGGGAGCTCGCGAGATTTTGCTCGGGTCGGGAGATCTGCTCAGGAGCTCACTCGGCGGCTCAGGAGTTCAAAACTCTACTTGGAAGATTGCAGCTTCAGAGAAAAGCAGTCGGGGCCACTCAACAGAGATAAGTTGAAGTTATTTTTGTAATTTCAATTTATTATAAAAACTCCGAATATCCTCCTACAATCTTGAAACAAACTCGTTCTGTTGAGATGGCCACGGAACGTGTTGAGGTGAAACAGACTCATCACCAGGCCCCCTCCGCCCCGATCGGGAATGTCCCGATCAACCATGGGGAAAATCCAGAGAAGTTCACTGGGCTGAACTTCAAGAGGTGGCAGCAGAAGATACTCTTCTATCTGACCACGCTCAATCTGGCTCGGTTCTTGACTGAGGACCCTCCCAAGCAGGCTAAGGTTGCTGAGCTGGAGGCATGGACTCATTCTGAGTACCTATGCCGAAACTACATCCTCAACTGCTTGGCCAACTCGCTGTATGCTGTGTACAACACGAAGAGAACGGCCAAAGAGCTATGGGAGTCCTTGGACAAGAAGTACAAGTCGGAGGATGCTGGGGCCAAAAAGTTCATCGTGGGACGATTCTTGGACTACAAGATGGTTGACTCTAAGACTGTGATCAGCCAAGTCCAGGAGCTTCAGGTGATCCTATATGAGATCCACTCAGAAGGTATGGTTCTGAGTGAAACCTTCCAAGTAGCAGCCATCATTGAGAAGCTGCCCCCCCCCCCCCCGACTAAAAGGATCTCAAGAACTACCTGAAGCACAAACGGAAGGAGATGAACGTGGAGGAACTTGTTGTGAGACTTCGCATCGAAGAAGACAATAAGGGTTCAGAGAGAAAGATGTTCTCTCAGGCTACTGTGAAAGCCAATGTGGTCGAGCACGGACAAAGCTCGAAATGGATGAATGCTAAGTCTTCCAAGCTGGGACCCAGAGGAGGCATAGCCAAGAAGTTCTCTGGGAAGTGCTACAATTGTGGCCAAGTGGGCCACAAGTCTTCGGAATGCAAGAAACCGAAGAAGAAGCAGGAGGCCAACCTGAACGAGGGACCAGAAATAGAAGACCTCTGTGCCGTGGTCTCCGAATTGAACCTGGTGGGTTCAAACCCGCGACAATGGTGGATCGATATTGGAGCCACCAGACATGTATGCTGCAATAAGGAGATGCTCCACAATTTTGAAGAAATTACTGGAGAGAAGCTGTTCATGGGGAACTCGGCAACCTCAGACATCATGGGCCAAGGGAAGGTGGTGCTGAAGATGACCTCGGGCAAGGACCTAACTCTCACCAATGTGCTGTATGTTCCGGAGATTCGAAAGAATCTAGTGTCCGGATCACTATTAAGCAAGCATGGCTTCCAGATTGTGTTTGAGTCCGACAGAGTTGTTCTGTCGAAAAAGGGAATGTTTGTAGGAAAGGGCTATGTATCTGATGGGCTGTTTAAGCTCAGTGTAGTGGCCATTAGGCCTAAGATAAATAAAATTGAAAGATCTTCTACTTATATGCTTGAGTCTTCGTGTTTATGGCACAGTAGACTAGGACATGTGAACTACGATGTGATTCATAGATTGATAAACATGTAAAGCATACCGACATTCCACCTTGACCTGAAACACAAGTGTGAGACTTGTGTTGAAGCAAAGTTGACAAGGTCATCCTTTCAACACGTTGAAAGGAGCACCGAACCACTCGACCTAATTCACACCAACGTATGTGACCTTAAGGGCACACCGACACTTGGTGGGAATAAGTACTTCATCACTTTTGTAGATGATAGCACAAAATATTATTATGTGTATCTTCTCAAAAGCAAGGATGAAGCTATAGAGAAATTCGTTCTCTATAAGAATAAGGTTGAAAACCAACTTAATAAGAAAATTAAGGTGGTTCGAAGTGACCGAGGTGGTGAATACGTATCACCATTCGCTGAGTTGTGTGTTGAACATGGGATCAGACACGAAACAACAGCTCCTTATACCCCTCAGTAGAATGGGATTACTGAGCGAATGAATCGAACTCTTAAGGAGATGATGAATGCTCTTCTATTGAGCTCTGGACTGCCAGACTACATGTGGGGGAAGCTGTGTTAACAGCTAATTACCTTTTAAATAAGGTCCCTCGAAAGAAAATAGATAAGAGCCCTTATGAGTTATGAAATGGAAGACAACCATCCTACAAATACTTGCGAGTGTGGGGGTGTCTTGCCAAAGTTTTGATGCCAGATCCGAAAAGTGTTAAGATAGGACCAAAAACTGTTGATTGCATATTTATTGGATATGCACATAACTGTAGTGCTTATCGATTTTGTGTTTATGAATCACAATTACCGGATATACACAAGAACTCGATAATAGAATCGAGAAATGCATCATTCTTCGAGCATGTATTTCCATATAAGACCCGAGAGGATGCTAGCTTCTCAAAACGGGTCGAGGAAATACTAGAGAAAGAAGAAGAGGATGATGAACCAGTGGAGGCTGCGCCTCGGTGGAGTAAGAGAGCTCGGGTGGAAAAATCTTATGGATCAGATTTTATCACTTTCATACTGGAAGGTGACCCCCAAAGCTACTCAGAAGCTGTGAACTCTTCTGAGGGACCTCACTGGAAAGAGACAATTGCATCTGAGATAGAATCTATCTTGTAAAATCACACTTGGGAACTTGTGGACCTTCCTCCGGGAAGTAAACCATTAGGTTGCAAGTGGATCTTCAAGAAGAAGAAAAGATCAGATGACACAATTGACAAGTATAAGGCCAGGTTGGTAATTAAAGGTTACCGACAACGAGAAGGCCTTGATTACTTTGATACGTATTCTCCTATGTCGAGAATAACTTCCATCAGAGTGTTGTTGACTATTGCTGCTCTATGGAACCTGGAAATACATCAGATGGATGTAAAAACAGCTTTTCTAAATGGAGATTTAGAAGAGGAAATCTATATGGAGCAACCTGAGGGGTTTTCTGTGCCAGGACAGAATAACCAAGTTTGCAAATTGGTGAAGTCTTTGTATGGCTTGAAACAAGCTCCAAAGCAGTGGCATGAGAATTTTGATAATTCCATGCAAGAAGGTGGATTCAAAATCAATAAATGTGATAAATGTGTCTACACGAAAGCTACAGAAGATGACATTGTCATCTTGTATTTATATGTAGATGACATACTTATCATTGGGAGTAATGATAAGATAATCAAATCCACGAAAGACATGTTGAACTCAAGATTTGACATGAAAGACATGTGCCTAGCTGATGTGATTCTAGGAATCAAAATTCTTAGAACAGCTGAAGGACTTGTTCTTAGTCAGTCCCATTATGTGGACAAGATTCTTGAGAAATTCACCAATGGTGATACTACGTTGGCACGCACGCCGATAGATACGAGCAAACATCTATCGAAAAATCGAGAAAAAAGTATCTCTCAGGTAGAGTACGCTCAGGTGATTGGAAGTCTGATGTACTTGATGAATTGTACACGACCAGACTTAGCCTACGCAGTAAGCAAACTGAGTAGATACACGAGTAATCCCGGTGTTGAGCACTAGAAAGGGATAACAAGAGTACTGAGGTACTTGTGATATACTCGTGGAAATGGACTACACTATAAAAGATATCCTGCTGTTATTGAAGGATACAGCGATGCGAGTTGGATATCTGACATAAAAGACTAGAAGTCAACGAGTGGTTATGTGTTCACTCTGGGAGGTGTAGCCATTTCATGGAAATCTTCTAAGCAAACTGTAATAACCAGATCCACGATGGAGTCTAAGTTTGTAGCTCTTGACAAATATGGTGAAGAGACTGAATGACTACGATAATTCTTAGAAGATGTACCGAGATGGCCGAAACCCGTGCCGGCAATATTCATACATTGTGATAGTCAATCTGCAATTGGTCGGGCACAAAGCCATCTGTATAATGGTAAGTCTAGACATATACGTCGAAGACACAATACCATTAGACAACTACTCTCAACTGGAGTTATCACTGTTGACTATGTGAAGTCAAAGGATAACTTAGCGGATCTGCTAACCAAAGGGTTAAATCAAGAGTTAATTGCAAGCTCATCAAGAAGGATGAGTTTGATGCCGATAGAAAATGTTGGTGCAAAGGAAGCCCAACTTATGCAGACTGGAGATCCCAAGAACTAGGTTCAAAGGGACAACCTAACTGCACTGACAAAAGTGTTCACTGTGAGGGAACGACCCTTTGAAACAGTGAAGGATTGAGGTTAAGCATATGACTTTTAATGATTCAATAGAGTTATGTGGAAAACTCTTAAGAGATCACCTATGTGAGAAAGAAGTGGGGCCGCTTCGAAGAGAATTGGAGGCACAATTCTTAGAACTTCTCGCAGAATCAGGCGTGTTCATGGCCAAGAACAAACACTCCCATGAGAACTGAGGTGTATCAGGGAGAGTCCTGGGTGAGATGTGTCAAGGCTTACATAAATAGCAGCACAGTTCAAGGACATCATGTCTACTGTCACCCAGGAAGCAAACAGATTTTCACAAGGGAAGGTTCAAAGGGTGAAACCTACCTATCCTATACACGACTCAACTGCTGAATGCTATCACCATGTTTCCATTCATGTGGAGGATTGTTAGATATATTGGATATCTAGTGTGAAAGGAAAGGGAGGTGGTGGGACTTTAGTCCTACATTGAAACTTTCTAGTGAGTAGAAAGTGAGGAGGAGGATAAAGGGACTACCTTGTGAGTGGGATTTTAGTCCCACATTGGGAGTTGTAAGATAAAATGTTTGGTTTATATTGTATCACAAGCATGATTGTTGTGAACAAATGTTAGGGGAGAGGCTCTCTCTCACGCGTGGGAGCGCAGGGGGGGGTGCAAATCTAGGGCCCGGATTTGTACTGAACCAAGTGAACTCGTGTGCGTGCATGACCCGCGCACGTCAAATGTCTGATCGGTCAGGGCAAAATTTGTTCAAGCAGATGAACCAACATTTTGTCAAATTGATTTTTGCTCAAATGTAACTGATGCATTAATTTTGATTAATGCGAGATTAGTAACCCCCAGACGTTTGGATCTGGTCGGGTAAATGGCAGTAAATGACGATTAATTTGTCATTTATCACTGTGGGGGTTTGAGCCTATATAAGGAGGACGTGACCGAGAGCAAAAGGGACGGAAAGACGCTGCGAAATTCTCCTCCACTCCACCTCGTTCCCGACCTTCGCTGATAGCAGTCGGGTACAACCTCAGTTCACCACGAGCAACGAGTGCTCCGTTGCGCCCGTGGTTCAGCTGTTGTATCCTAAGAGACAGAAGTCCATCTGAGCCTCGAACCACCGCGAAGGAGGACGAATCTATTTCAAGGAAACTGCGCTGCGCAGGCCTCAGCAACCTCCCGGTCGGGAGACGTCCGACCACTACTCGAGAGATCCCAGTCGGGAAACCTCCACTCAGGAATTCCAGTCAAGGAGTTCCGCTCGGCCACTCGAGAAAGCTGCTCTGGTCGGGAGTTTCCACTCGGACCTCACTCGGCCGCTCGGATCTCCACTCGGGAATTCCACTCTGCTCGGGAGACATTACTCCTGTCGGAAGCTTCACTCGGGGACTTCACTCGGGACTCCACTCGGGAATTCCAATCGGAGTTCGGAAGACGCTGGTCGGGTCGGGAGCCTCACTCGGCCGTTTCGCTCGGGAGCTCACTCGGCCACTCGGGATCCCACTCGGCAGCTCGGGAATTCACTCGGGATCCCACTCGGCAGCACGGGAATTCACTCGGGATTTCCACTAGGGAGCTCGGGAGATTTTGCTCGGGTCGGGAGATCTGCTCAGGAGCTCACTCGGTGGCTCAGGAGCTCAAAACTCTACTTGGAAGACTGCAGTTTCGGAGAAAAGCAGTCGGGGTCACTCAACAGAGATAAGTTGAAATTATTTTTGTAATTTCAATTTATTATAAAAACTCCAAATATCCTCCTACAAAAACGACATGTAGAAACGAATCACCCGACGGAATATAGACTTGACCACTCTCAAACACAATTATCAAAATTTTCTAGTGGTAGTAATACTGATTTTGGTTTATTTTTATATTCGGATAATAAATTAAGAAAATTATTAGCTAAATTTATTTTCGTAGAGCATATTTCTTTTAGTTTGGAATCTAAATACACATTTAAAGATTTTTGTAAAGAATTTCTTAATCTAACTGTTAAACGTGTTCTTAGGACTATACTTACTCGTACAATTAAAAGATTAGTAAAACAAAGAAAAAGAATTTAATTGATGAATTTAGTAAATTAAATAATAAAGTTTTAGTAAATTGGAGTGATCATTGGCAAACTCATTCTTATATGTGTGTGACTTGCCATTGGATTGGTAACTCTTGGATCCTCCAAAAAAAATGTTAGCTTATAGAGTTTTTGATGAATCACATACTGCCCATAACATTGCACAATTATTATATTTAATTTTAGAAGAATATGGATTGACTTATAAAATATTTTCAATATCATTAGATAATGCTAGTTTTAATACCGCTTCTATAGATAAACTAAAATTTGTTTGTCAACCTGTTATTGGTAGTTTATTTTTTATATTCATTATGTATGTCATGTTTTAAATTTATGAGTTCAAGATGGATTAAAATTTTTAGAAAATTATATTCAACCAATTAGAATCGTAATTTCATATTTATGGTCGCATCCATATATGATGAAAAAATGGGATAGATTTTGTAAAGCTAATGAAATGAGACCTAAAAAATTTACACGATGTTCTAACACGTTGGAATTCAACATATCAATTATTACAAGATTCATTTTAATATAAAGATTTATTATATTTATTTTATACACAAAATAGTAATACTAATATATATTTATTTTCACAACAATAGAATATTTATAGTAATATTTGTGAAATTTTAAAAGTACGTAACGACGCAACTGAACATATTTTCGATTTTTATTATCCCACTGCTCATTTAGTTTTAGTGATTTTTTCTAATATAGTATTAATATTAAATATATATATATCAATAATGAAGTTTTAACTTTATGCATATTAGCTATAAAAATTAAATAGAAAAAATATTTTTATTTTATTTTAAAATTTATTTAATTGTATTTGATTTAGATCCTAGATTTAAATTAAAAGTTTTGCAAGAAATGTTAACTTTATATTATGATGTTTTAATTCCTATTAAAAAAATTTCTTCTCAAGATCCAATTAATATTATATATAATATTAGAAATTATTTATATGATTTTTATAATCAATATATGTTAAATATGGAATATAAATTAATATTTTTTAAATACAAAAACCTACTACTACTAATTTAAAACTTACAAAAGCATAACTTTTATTAAAAGAACGGACGAAACGTCCACGATAATTCTCAAGTTCCACACAGGAATTGAGAATTATTTTACGACTTCTTTTAATTTTAATGAAGCAAATAGCGAAGATTTTGATATTTTGATATGGTGGCCACAAAAAGCTCAAAGCTTTCCCGTTCTCTCCATGATCGCAAAAGAAATTTTAACTTTCCCAGTGTCAACTGTTGCTGTGGAACAGATGTTCAGTGTCGGCGCCAACATATTAGATGAACGACGATCAACTATTTCTCGCGACTCATTGGAAGCTCAAGCATTACTAGGCGATTGGACCAGAGCCGAGAAAAAAATCCAAGAAATGCAACTTTCAGAAGACGAAGTCGAAGAATTTGATACCAAAAGAACGAATACAACGGGAACGGGAAGAAATAGAAGTGAGTGATAAAAATTATAAAAGGATAAAAATATAAAAAAACTACATGGACTTTGATTCCCTTACACCCTAAGGAGATACGTAGGCAACTTATATAAATGCAGGCTCTTTTTTTTAATAAATTTTATATTTTAAATTTAATTTTTAATTTTTTTAATATAATAATCTCGAACCGTGACGAACTGTGAACCGACGATTTCGATCCGTAAACCGTAATTGACTTAGGCGGTTAAAATTAAGGATCGACCTCCCAAGAACCGTCGAACCGATGGTTCCGAACCGTCGATTCTAAATCGTGGTCGGGTCTAATCAAAACTATACATGAAACCGTTTGATCAAAACTATTTTAATTAAATCTATTATATATAATAATTTGACCCAAAACTATTTATAAAGATTACTAAAATGATAATGTTATAAAGATAAAAAAATAGGATGAAGCAATTTTTTTCATATTCTTTCAACACAAAATACTTTTCATAATAATAATAATAAATATCAATTTCATTCAACTAATTTAACATTTCACTATATAGATAAATGATCCTACAACATTTCATAAACGGTAGTGTCAATTGATCAAAGACTAATATATTTCACCTATAGTCCTACATGCTTCTTTCCCCATAAAATAAATATCACATGATACTTAAAAGTGATAAATGATACAGAATATTTATAACATATTATCTAGAACAGAGAAATCATGTATATATTTACAACATAACATCTAAAACATTATAGTCCTAAATGCTTTCATCAAAACACGTGTTTGCTTGGTACACAGATCTACAAAATTACGTAATTTATAGCTCACGAGCATACTAACTGTACAAATTGAAGTTTTGCAGTATGTTCATTCAACTTCCAAAATAAAATTCCTTACCACAAAATATGAACATAATAACTACAAAAGTGAAGTTTTGCAGCCTGTTTTTTCAATTTGCAGAATGAAATTCCTCACCGCAAACAAACTTCCAATAGGCAACTAACTTATGATCTCGCGGAACAATTTGGTTGTACTTTCCCGTACAAAATATGGCATATGCATCAGCTGCATATCTGTAAAGGATGAACACACAAAAATATAAATGAATATATGCTATGTTATTCATGTTCAGGAGACCCATAATGATATATATTCAAACAAAGAGACTCACTTTCCAATGCCATGAAGCTGAGTTACATAAATCCAATCGTCTCTTAGATATTCGCAAGAGAATCTCTTCAGCATCTTAGATCGTTTCTTTTGCAATCCTAGAGAACGTATAACATTTTCCACCTCCTCCTCATCTACCTTTGACATCGCCTCTGCATTTGGACACAGGAGGAATAGACCAGGCAAAATCCTTCCAACCTATGCAAAGAGATGTAGCGTAAATTTATTTTTAGGAATTAATAAAACATTTATTATAAAGAGGGGATATATTTCCTTCATCGTTTTGACTCGATTGTCCATTCCAAACATGAAAAATTACCGTTATCAAAAGGTTTATCAAATAACAAATGATGGAACAGCAAATGATTAAACATGCATGTAAAGTAGATGTTGGTATAATAGATCATTTATGTTAAACAGACATGGATAAATAATTACTCTGTTTGATGCAATATGCAAAAGAAAGATGCATTTTGAAAGAAGTTAAGATGACATACGCTACGGGTTTCTTGATAATTTTTAGCCTTTAAAACCAAATTAGTTGTAGAATGCTCATTGAATAGTTGATAAAAAAAACTCCATGTCTCCTAAATAACATTGTTGCCAATAAGAATCTTTTAATCTTCTAACATTACCTAGATATCTGCATTCCCTTTCTGATACTAAATTGATGTAGCAAAGCCTGAACTCACTTAGAAAATTGAGACAAAGTTGGCACGACGTGAAGAATAAGTGTCTCACATAGAAAAATAAATAAATTCAACAAACGAAGAAGATTTTTAATAATGAAAAAGATGATAATACAATGGGATGTTACACCTCTTTATAGACTTTAACCCAAACAAACTAGGGAACTAATCAATGTTAATTGAGAAATATATAAATCTAATTTAACTCCTACAAAACTATGTCACTTTCTAAATTGCAAACCAAAATTATTTCAATCCACTACTCTTCTATGCACACAATGTCATTCATTCAAAAAAGATAGCTAAGATATTCAATAGAAAAGCAATTTCAATATAAAAAATACTCAAAACTACTGGCCTGATAGCATATCACCACAAACTAGAAGAAAAAAAAATCTAGTTGGTTGGTTGTAACATGGTTCGCATTTTGCAGTCTATGAATCAAAGTTTACCAACTAAGCAAGTACTGAACCTGTAGGTGAATTAGAAAGATATCAATGCAAGAACTAAAAATTTGGAAACCAAGAGTTTCATTTTGTGGTGGGAACAGATATTCTTACATCCCACAGTGAACTTTGTTATTTCAATCAACGCTTTTCTGTGGACTTGCTATGTTTTATCCATTAAAGATTCATTAGACGTTCCAATTCCATGCATATTGCAATTTGCAAGATAATCCAAACAAAACTATTATTCCTGTTTATCATCTTGCAGAAGTATTAGAACGCATTGATGCGCTAATACGAACTCTAAGAACATATATTTTGTCAAGATTAACCATCGATGAATTGATTACGTTTGAAGCTATAACAAGACAGGATGGGAACCGGCAAGCAAGGAGATAAGCAAACCTGGTTACCGGTAGTCACATTTAAGAGCATACAAATGATTAAGATCCTCCATGGATCGAAGGAGTGTCGCTCCTGAAGTAGATGGTAGCAGGAAGCCGGCGGATCCCAGGTATTATTGTCTGCAACTCTTCTATATGCATCAGACTTCTTCTGGGCTGCAGAGAAATATGGCACCTTTTTAGCTCTCGCCTTCTTCGCCTGTAAGTTAGGGTTATCCCTCTTCCTCTTCACCGTCGGCTTTTTGCCAACGGCTCCAGAAGCTTTGGCATGTGGTGCCCGAAGCCGGGAGGATTTAGCATCCGTCAGAACATAGGAGGAGGCATGCGACGGGACGAAGTAGTGGGAGACCACCACGGGTTTCCCACCATCTGTGGTAGTAGTCGAGGAAGAGATAGAGGAGGGTTTAGCATCCGTGAGAACAGAGGAGGCATGCGACGAGAGGAAGTAGCGGGAGACCACCACTGGTTTCCCGCCATCTGCGGTAGCAGTCGTGACCAAAAAAGAAGCATGCGACGGGAGGAAGTAGCGGGAGACCACCACGGGCTTCCCGGTAGGGTTAGAAGAGATTTCTCTTCTCAGTCGTCGCCCTGGCCTTTTCCGGAAAGAGGCATTGTGCGTGGGAGGGACCGGCGTCGGAAGAGGCTGACGAGATTGGGATTCGTCGGCCTCCGAGGGTTTGTAGGCGAAGTCGGAGAAGATATTGTCAATATCCATCGCCTTCATCTTTCTCCTTCCCTTTCCCTCCTCTTTTCGCTCGCTCTCTGACGCTGCTAGGGCATTCTGCGAGTCTAATATCTTCGTAGAAATTCTCGGGAAAATTTTGTTTTAGTTTTTTATTTTACAAAATGTTCCCTTTTATCAATTGTTAAAAAATAAAATAATTCAAGGTTAAATTTTCACCAAAAAAAAAAAAAGCGCGGGGAAATAAGGCTTACTTGGCGGCAACTGATCTAGCTTACTTGATCGTAACGGAGATTTTTTTTTTTTTTTTTTTTGGCAGTCCAAGCCTAAAATTATTAAATTATAATTATAATTTTAAGTAATTTAAATATATAATAGTATAAAATAATTTGATACACGAACTCTCAATAAATATAGAGATTCGAAAAAATGGAATCATATTGCCTATTGTATACCGTCTTAGTTTATGATCCTGTCGAGAAGCGAAAATCGGTTCTTACTCGAATGACTCGGTCTAACCAAGACGACCCGATCCGCTATACTTCGAGGGGTCGAATTCGGGCTCAAATAGGGGTCTGGCTCAAGTAGCTCGACTCGGACCAAAATGAGACTCACAAAACAGTGGGGTGGTTGCAAATGTACAGCAATCCCCTCCTTGAAGCCCAAAGGGGGGTTTATATAGGGGAGAGGAAACTCTCTGCTGTGTCAGGGCTGACAAATCTCATTAAAGGAGGATCAGTTGACAGATTATGATAGTGATAGCCGTATTAATGTTGTGAGACCGCCGCAGCTGCCTGACACCCTGTCTAAGCTATCTCTTCTGTTCCCCATTAACTCTTGGCGGCTCTGTCAGGCAATGATTATGTCGAAGGGGGGTTATCCTCTGAATATTGATAGAGACAACCTATAATTGTTCGGCCATCCCAGCGTGATCGCGAGTGCCTGACTCCGATAACTGACTTTGAGGGCCCGACCTCAAGCAACCGACTCCGAGTGCTCGACCTCAGTTGACCGACCCCGAATGTCCCAACCTCGGATGACCGACCCCGAGTGCCCGACCTCGGGTGACCGACCCCGAGTGCTAGACCTCGGGTGACCCTTGGCCCGACCTATTTATTACAGGTCCAGAGCGGCAATCGAACCCGACCGAGCCCCTAATCCTTCTAATAAATCATTCACCCGGATAACAAGTCTTCCTTTCAAGTCTAGTCGAAGGAGGAGTTCAGTCCGACTGACTAGGCTCCCTGCTCGGTCGACACACCTCTTTCTCGCCTTCCCGCGCGTCACATCGTACGGTTAATCTCCTTCTTTAATTACCGTATCCCTCATCAAATCCCCATTAATGCAAGGCCACGTGTCATTTTCCGACTGGAGGTCTCGGGTAACGAAGCGTCACTGGTGTGGTTCGTGCGACGTGCGAGCGAAGCTTCGAGATCTGGGAAATGGCAGAGATCGGACGGCGAGGAGTCCACCCCGCCATTTTCCTTTCCTCCATCGAACGGCCCTCCTGGTTTTACCTGTGGTATAAATAGGCTTAACTCCTCATTTTACTCCTTTTTATCCCGACCTTCGCCTTCTCTCTGACTTTTGTCTGATCTCCGCCCCCCGACCTTCTCGATTCCGGCGAACAGTGTTTCCGGCGAACTTCAATTTTAGGTATTCCTTTTCTTTTGCCGAGCCTTTGTTGTGCCTTTTCCGACATCGCTTTGATGGCCGAATCGTCTGCGCCCCCTCCGAGCCATGGTATTTAACTGCCCGTTCTTCACTAACCTTAGGTCAGTTAGAAACTTTGCGTATAGATTACCTAATCCCCGAAGACCATGCGATGGCTCTTCCCGACCGTCGGGGTTGGCCACACGAGCCACCCTTAAGTTATTTCACCGTCTTCTCTGATCAACTGTTGGCCGGCCTACGCTTTCCCCTACATCCCTTCTTTGGCGAGATCTGTCGCTACTTCCAGGTTTCCTTGTCTCAATTGGCCCCCAACTCGATCCGAATCTTGTGCGGCACCGTGATCATCTTCACTGCCCATAAAATCCCTCTGGAACCTCGGGTGTTTCACTACTTCTACTATCTCAAGAAACAAGAACCCGGGAATTTCTACTTCCAAGCCCGCAATAACTCGGCCTTCTTAGAGAAGGTCCCTTCATCCAATAAGGGCTGGAAATCTCACTTTTTCTATATCCAATCCATCCCCCAACCGAACTGGCCTACTGCGTGGGTAGAGAACCTGCCCGATCACCCTCAACTGCCCAAGAATCTTCGTTCAGATCCGGGCTACCGATCTGCCTTCTCCAAGCTCGGGGGAGCCCGATACCACGCGGGCAAGCTACTGATCGAGGGTATGCTGTATCTCTTCCGGCTGAGCCAAGTCCCGGCGGAGCTACCCGGCACCCTCGGTACGTCTCTATTCGATTTGTAAGTTTGTTAATGCTAACTAAAACTTTTTCCTTTGTGCAGCCGAAGTCATGTATAGCGCTAGGGTTGATGCCGTATTGGAGCGGGAGGAAGAAGCCATGGAGGCTCTGGCCACCCAGCTAGCGGCTGCTCGGGCGGTACCACCAGTGAACATCGCATCAGATCCCGAGCTGCCGGAAACTGCAGCAAACGACCCAGGAGAGAGTCTCCCGACCGGGGGTTCGGGAGCGACGACTCGGGTAGCGGGTGAGGGGACCTCCACCCAGGCAGAGGAAGAAGAAGAGGAAACGGACCAGGCAGCTTCTACTAGCTTGGCCCGAAAGCGCCGTCGGTTGGTCCTCCGATTGGGTACGCCTTCACCTCCAGTACCGACTTCGGGGGGTCCGGTCGCAGTGCCTTCTCGACCCGATCAAGCCGTGCCCAACCCTCGGGTCCCGGCCTCGGGCTCAACTTCTGCTTCAGCTGTTCCCCGACCTGACACTCGGGGTCCGCCCCAGTCAACACCTCGCTCAGGAGCCCGACCTCCTACCTCCATAACAGTGCCACCTGATGCGTCAACCTCGGGGACCGCGCCACGCCTTCAGGCCCCTCAGACGAGCACCGCAAACATTGACGCTGTGGAAGCTCTTCTATCCATGCATTCCCCTCCGAGGTCGGCTGTGGACATTCAAGTGCCTTCAGCTACTATTCTAACTCCGACAGTCCAACCCCAGCCACTTAATTTGCATGGCATGTTGGTCTCGGGCTGGGAGGAAGGATCGACGGCGTCTTTCGCGATGGATCCTGTCAGCTTGGTCGACCACTTCTTCATGGGAATGACTCAGGTACCTTCTCCCATCATTCGATTAGTCATACTTATCCTTATTGTCACGCCCCGAGACCTAGGAGCCGCTGATCCAATAGAAAATCGGACAGCATCTCCCCAGTCCGGCGAACAATTTGCACATACACACAAACATATATATCACAACCACGCAGTTTATATGGGCCTCAGGCCTCAAATCCAAATAAAATAACAACATATATGACAATATGCGAATAAAATCAAAACCCGAACTTACCTGAGCTGCCAGGGGGCAGGAACGCAGTATAAACCACACACACAGTCCAACATAGGACTCAAAAGTACAATCCCATAAATAAGACAAGTACTACAAGTCCACGAAAAATCCAATACAACGGAATAAAACATAACACGGTCTAAAAACAGAAGTATGCATAAACTAATTCAGTAGCAAGCACGGGACTGGCGACTCGGACCCTCCTGGCAGATATCAACCTGAAAAATAAGGTAATGGCAACGGTGTGAGTCCATAAGCTCAGCGGATACCCAGCAGATATGCATAATATGTTACAATAACAATAAGGGTCTATGCTAATACAGTCTCATATGGATAATAGGCAAGGGTATACAGAGGATACTAAATACAGGTACATACCCGAATCCATCTAGCCGGCAAAGGGTGAAATACATCTCTATGGAACAAATAGAACATATAATCCAAGATAAACAGGTATCCAATATATGCATGTCAATCAAGTGCAGAAATCAAATGCAGCAAACAATGCACGATGCAAAATATGTACATGGTGCAATGACATGTGTCACCCCTGACGTCAGTCAGGCACCGTCCACATATCATAAATGAACATCCGCGTGGGTAGGGCTATGACAACTGTACGCACCCTGCTATCACTGCTCCTGAGTGACCGAGTGGACAGGATGCTGGCGGAGGTCTCTCTCCTACCCCAAGCATTGGGGGAGTCTAGCTCTCATCTTCTCGTGTCTCAGGACGAGAAGGGATCCCTGGCTGCTACCACGCACCTGAACCACCCTCCAAATAGTGATCGTGCGGAGCAATACAGGGCAAATGCACACAACCTATGGTAGCCACTACCCATGAGTGGATATGTGTGCATATCCTCATGTAACTGGCAACGGGCTCGGACTATATAGGAGCCGATGATCGCCAGCATGCAACAATGCAAGGATGGTGCATGATCCAAACATATAACCCTCACCAAGTTCTCAACTAACACCACCGGGTGCTAGGAATAGGTTTGAATCCTATACCATGGGATACAAGTAACCTAGTAGATATACTAACAAAATAACCAGTGATCTATCAATATCAAAATGCAAAGGGAAGGTATCACTACATCTATGTATATATCTACCCATATAGATGGCAACTCGTGAGACTGTATAAAATGAAACAGGAGCTAACCTCAAGGATAAACAGCAGCATATATCAGATACAGGTACACTAAGGCAGATAAGCATACAATCTTACTGTTATCTATAACAGACAATGCATAGCAAGAAGACTATATCTAGAAGATAAGTCAAAGGGTACCCGCCTCAAAGTAGATGCTCGTGTCAGAAAGAACCACCCGTCTAGAAATCAGCGATAATAAATCCAATCAGTGCCCTGTATCAAAGGCATATTGTTTAGCTACAACAATATGAAATTTATAACTATACGAACTGTCTCAAATAATTAGGATCTTTCTAATTATCACCGTTTCATCTAATTAACCCTAATTAGATGATTAATCCTTAATTATCCTAAATCAGATCCGATTGAACCCTATTCCAAAAGAATTTCAGATCTAGTCCAATAATCTCTAGAAATAAGGAACTCAAAAATTGGAATCCAATCAGATTCCGAACCAGTCTTCAATGATCGGAAGCATAGAATATATCAGGAGCAAGCAATCCAAAATAGCACCGAAGCTTCACATGCTCAATTCTATCAAGATTAATACAATAGGTAAGATTTTACCTGAAATCGTGTCAGTGAGGACACTCCACGCCGAAGGCAACGGTTACAAGGTAGAAATCCAAACTGCAACCCACCTTCAAGAGCTCGGGAAACCCTTACACCCTTCGGAGTTCCACTTCTAGAATAAATTCAACACAGAGATTAACCCTAGCTACTCAAAACTTACCAGACTACCTCTTCCCCCTTACCAGATCACAACTTGAAACCTGTAAACTCGAAAAAGGAAGTAGCAGATCTCCACTTACAAGTGCTAAAAATTCCAGAAGGCAGTCGGGTAATAACTGTGCCCGCTCCAGCTCCAGAAGAAGGGTTCCTCAATCGCACCAGCCGCCGGATAACAAGTTGATGGAGGGGAACGAGAGAAGTCGCTGACGCCTTGTCTTGCGGTCCCGGCGAACGGGGGCAGACGAACAACCAAGGCAAGGGTTCGCGAGGGGAGGAAGATGAATCGGGGCGGTCTTGGCTGCGATCTCGCGAGAAGGGAAGAAGAAGGAGTGGGTCGGCGTGGCTTCGGCGATGGCTAGGGCACGAGCGAAAAAGGCTCCGACTGAGGGATTGTATAAGGGATTGTATAGTATATCTATATAAAAGGAAAATTACTCTTTTCCCCAATCAATTCGTACTACCCTAATCTGTGCTCAATTAATCCCATCAATATCTTCCAAAAATTCCAGCAATTCATTCCAAATGATTATTTCCCATTTTTAACTCCATCATGGTGATTATTCATAAGAATAACTATATATATATATATACCTTTTTTTTCTTATTATTATATATTTATTTCTTTTTATTTTATTTTTTTTCCTCCCGTATTTTACACTTATGCCCTTCATGTCATTTTGTAGCAATGGGCGTTGAGCCATGTAGTTAGCCAGGCGCTGGTCACCAACACTAGGGAGCGCCGAGCGGCCGAAAGAAGAGTAAGAGACCTGGAGGCTAAAGTGGCGCAATGCACCCTTCCTCCAGGCGACGAGGGGCTAGACCAGCTTCATTTAGAAATAACTACGCTGAGGTTGCGTATATCAGAGTTGGAGGTCTGCTCGGAAGAAGAGCAACGGTTGATGGCCCAGTCTGCTGTGGAGTCGGAGCGCCTATCTAACCGGGTGGCTCATTTGGAGGGCGAGAATAAGATCCTCAAGACCCGGTACACCCGAGCCCATTCTGACCTGGCCAAGAAAACAGCAGACGCCAAGGGGCTTCAACGAAAATTGAAGGAGTCGGATGCTGCTCATCACCAGACTCAACTCGCTCTGAAGAACAAAGAGATGGAGATGGCCGCCCAACAAGAGGCCTTTCAAGGTTTGGAAGCTCAATTAGTGAACAAGGAGGCACAACTGGCCGCTCGGGAGACCACCATCCAGGGGAAGGATACCGAGCTTGCTCAGAGGAATACTGAGCTTGCTCGGCTCAAGGAGTTGGAGGATTATAAGTCGGGCGAGTCCGCCCGGATTGAAGCAGCGCGTCTAGCCTACATTCAGTCGGACTCTTTTCTGGACCTAGTAGCGGAGCGCGCTGGTGGCATGATTGTGTACGGCATGAAGGGCGCTATCCAGCAGCTGACCGAGGCTGGCCACCTTCCCAAGGACCTTCCCCCCAACGCAGTGAAGCCGAGGCTGATCAAGGCGTCGATTCCTGAAGATGTCTTCCCCCCGTTTACTTAGGTTAAATTTCTACTTTCCTTTATTTCGTAATGACTCGGCCTTCGGGCCTTAGAAAGTTTGCCATATTTTGAGTTGACTCAGCCCTCGGGGCTCAATTTTGTAGAGGCCATGAGCCCTTCTTTGATTACATTAGCTTGTTATGGTTTTACTTCAATCGCCCTAATACCGTATTTGTTTGCTTGCGATGCTTGAGGTTTTTGTTAAGTATTGTTTGCTTGGAGTGCCCGCCCGGCTCTACGAGGGCCGACGCTTGAGTCATATCATGAATTTTCACAAAGCGTTGACCGCTCGGGGCATTCATACCGTTCCCTTTAGCTCGATTTCGTGAGCCAAGCATCAAATTTTTCTAAGTGTCAGACGCTCAGTGTATTTGAGCTCTTAGTCATTCAGTCAGGCCGTTACCCGGGTTCGGGCATATTGTTCGATCGGGTAGATACCCTGACTGAGCGTTCTATCTTGTTTTTGGCGAGTTAACCTTATCGGCGAAGCCGAGTTAGCTTGTGTGTGCTTTGGTTCAACCAGTTCAGCTTTACCAAGCTGGCCTACTATTCCTTTTATCTATCAGAATGTGGGGAGCCACGCCCTGGCAGTGAAGATCATAGAAATGTGTTAATTCGTATTTCCCTTAAGCAAGAGTCTGGACACCGTCCGACTTACCCTGACCGAACGTGGATCGCTACGCCCGACCGAACGTGGAACACCACGCCCGATCGGCGCCGAGTTCGGTGGGTGCGTGAGAGCAAGCCCACTTATAACTTGCCTTAGCAAGAGTCTGGACACCGTCCGACTTACCCTGACCGAGTGTGGATCGCCACGCCCGACCGGGGCCGACCGAACGTGGAACGCCATGCCCGATCGCCGCCGAGTCTGGTGGGTGCGTGAGAGCAAGCCCACTTATAACTTGCCTTAATTGTCTTTTAAAGAGTCAGCGTTTTTGTTATCGTTTTTTCTGAGTACAGTTACAAGAATCATTTCTCTCCACTCTCCTCACGGTACAATCTTAGGTGCACTGCACTCCAGTGTCTTCCTAGCCGTTTTCCCTGAGCGTCTTGTAGATAGTAAGCTCCTGATCCCAACGCTTCGACTACCAGGAAAGGGCCACTCCATTGAGGCTCCAGCTTGCCTACTTCCCCAACTGGCTTGATTCTTTTCCACACCCGATCACCCACCTGAAAGCTTCGGGGATGACTCTTTGGTTGTATCGGCGCCGCATCCTTTGCTGGTACGTAGCCATGCGAACTGCAGCCTTCGCGCGGATCTCCTCAATCAGATCCAGCTCGGCCCGTCTCTTCTCTGCATTGTCCTCCCCATACAGATGTCTTCTGTCAGATTCACAGCCGACCTCCATGGGAACCACAGCTTCGCTACCGTATACTAATTGGAAAGGAGTGCATCCTGACCCTTCTTTGGGGGTGGTCCGTATAGCCCACAGAACACCAGGCAGCTCATCCACCCAGGACCCCCCGACCTGGTCCAGCTTGGCTCTGAGTCCCTTCAGAATCTCTCTATTAGCTACCTCAGCCTAACCATTACATTGGGGATAAGCCACGGAAGTGAAGGCCTGTGCAATCCCAAATTCCTTGCACCACTCTCTTATTATCCGACCTTGAAACTGCCGACCATTATCTGACACCAGCTTGTGCGGTATGCCATATTTGCATAAGATATTCTGCCACAGGAACTTCTTCGCTGCTTGCTCAGTAATCCGGGCTAAGGCCTCTGCCTCAATCCACTTAGAGAAGTAATCCACTGTCACTAGCAAGAACTTCTTCTGACCGGCTGCCCTGGGGAACGGTCCTACTATGTCCATGTCCCACTGGTCGAAGGGACAGGATACAGTGGAAGCTCTCAGCATCTCGACAGGTCGGTGCGATAGATTCTGGTATTTCTGACAAGAAAGGCAGGAAAGGGCCAGTCTCTCAGCATCTTTCTGGAGGGTTGGCCAAAAGTAACCTGCTAGTAAAACCTTTCGAGCCATGGACCGACCTCCTGAGTGGTTTCCGCAGGACCCCAGGTGCACTTCTCGTAGCACATAATCTGCATCTTCTTCTCCCAGGCATCTGAGCAGTGGTCGGGAGAAGGCTCGCTTGTACAACGCATCTCCTATCAGAGTAAACCTGGTCGCCCTTATCTTGAATATCCTGGCTTGCTCCGAGATGACCGGAAGAGTCCCTTCCTTCAGATAGGTTATGAATGGGGCTCGCCAGTCTCCTTGTATTTCCATTTCTGCTTCCCTCTCGACCTGGACTACCAGCATGACTTGAGGTGACGGTCTGCGGAAGACCCAAGGATGGACCGAGCTGGCTAACCTAGCCAGTTCATCAGCTTTGGCATTATCTCCCCGAGGGATCTGTAAAATCTGAACTTCTTGGAACTCTGCTCGCAATTGCTTGTAAGCCTCCACATAAGCTTGTAACTTTTCATCGTTGACCTCGAACTGCCCGACCACCTGCCGAGTCACCAACTGGGAGTCGGAGTACAGGATAACCCGAGTAGCCCCCACATGCTTGCCTGCTTGCAGACCTGCCAGGAGAGCTTCATACTCTGCTTGGTTGTTGGTAGCCTGGTATTCAATGCGCACGGCCAGATGAAGGGGGTCTCCTTTAGGAGATATCAATAAAACGCCTACGCCACTCCCTGTCCGAGTGGCCGACCCATCCACGTATATCTTCCATATCCCTTCTTCTTCTTCGGTGTGCAGCTCACTCAGGAAGTCGGCCAAGGCTTGAGCTTTAATTCCAGTCCAAGGCTGGTATTGGATATCATACTCACTCAGTTCAGTTGTCCATTTAACCATCCGACCTGATATCTCAGGGTTAACTAACACCTTCCCAAGTGTACTGTTGGCCAGCACTCGGATGGGATGAGCCAAAAAGTACGGTCGCAGTCGCCGAGCCATCAACACAAGGACATAAGCCAATTTCTCGAGTGTAGTATACTTACACTCGGCATCTTTAAGTAAGTGCCCGAAGAAATAGACCGGTTGCTGCTCGGTCTCCTTCTGGGTTACAAGCACATCACTCATAGCTCCCTCAGTAGCAGATAAATAAACATACAATGGTTCTCCTTCCTCAGGTTTAGCTAATACCGGCAGACTGATCAAGTAAATCTTCAATTCTTCAAAGGCC
Source organism: Boesenbergia rotunda (assembly GCA_024364735.1). Classification (NCBI taxonomy): domain Eukaryota; kingdom Viridiplantae; phylum Streptophyta; class Magnoliopsida; order Zingiberales; family Zingiberaceae; genus Boesenbergia; species Boesenbergia rotunda. The sequence goes on along the minus strand of JAGFNQ010002107.1, from coordinate 521,179 downwards.
TGATCACATTCAGCATCCCATTGGAACTTGGTGGCCTTACGCAAAATATTGAAGAATGGCAGACTTCTATTGGCCGACCGGGAGATGAATCGGGACAAGGCAGTGATTCTTCCCGTCAAGCGCTGGACCTCCTTTAGGTTTTTGGGGGGAGGCATGTCCAGCAGAGCTTTCACTTTGCCTGGATTGGCCTCTATCCCCCGTTCAGTCAGGATGTACCCGAGGAATTTACCACTCTTAGCTCCGAACAGGCATTTGGCTGGGTTAAGCTTGAGGCCATACCTCCTGAGAGTGCAGTTGGTCTCTTGCACATCTGCTATCAGGTCGGTGGCTCGGAGGGACTTGATGAGGATGTCATCCACATACACTTCTATGTTTCTCCCGAGCTGCTCCTTGAAGACCTTGTTCATCAGCCTTTGATAGGTCGCCCCAGCATTCTTGAGTCCGAAGGGCATAACAGTGTAGCAATAAATACCCTCCGCTGTGACAAAACTGACCTTCTCTTGATCAGCCCGAGACAAGGGTACTTGGTGGTATCCCGGGTAGGCGTCCAACATACAGATGAGCTCACTCCCCGCGGTAGAGTCCACCATCTGGTCTATCTGAGGGAGAGGGTAGCAATCCTTGGGACAAGCTTTATTGAGATCCTTGAAATTAATGCAGACCCTCCACTTGTCGCCCGACTTGGAGACCAGCACTACGTTGGCTAGCCAGGCCGGGAATTGCACTTCTCGTATGTGTCCGGCTGTTAACAACCTCTCCACCTCTGCATGAATAATTTTGTTCTGCTCAGGGCTGAAGTCTCTCTTTCTTTGCTTCATAGGTCGGGTGTCCGGGTAGACATGCAGCTTGTGCTCCATGACCTCGGGCCTGACCCCTTTCAGATCTTGCTGGGACCAAGCAAATACATCTTGGTTTTGAGTCAGACATTCTATCAGTTGTTGCCGGAGGTCGGGCGGTAGCCCAGGAGCTATTCTCGCCTTGGTCTCTTCCCGATCGAGCGACAATTGGACCTCTTCCTTTTCTTCTATCAACTCAGCCCAGGAGGAGGGTTGAGGAGATTGAACCATGTTACAATTAGCCGGCGCAGCTTGGAAGGACTTACTAACCTCCACTCGGACGTCGTCCACATAGCACCGACGTGCTACCTTTTGGTCTGCTTTAGCCTCTCCGACTTGATCACCCACTGGGAATTTGACCTTCAAGTAAAAAGTGGACACCACGGCTCGGAATTCATTCAACACCGGTCGACCCAGGATGACATTATAGGCTGATGGGGCATCCACTACCAGGAAGGTAGACCACCTGGTCCTTCTTAAAGGTTCCTCGCCGAGTGATACGGCCAGCTTGATCTGACCCAGCGGTTGGACCTCATTTCCCGTGAATCCAAACAAGGGTGTGGCCACGGGCTGCAGCTCAGTCATCTCAGTCTGCAGTTGTTCAAATGCCTTCAAGTATAAGATATTCATAGAACTTCCCGAATCCACAATGGTCCAGTGGACCTGATAGTTAGCTATGATCGCCGTGATGACCAAAGCATCTTCATGAGGCACTTCCACTCCTTGTAAATCCGAGGGGCCGAAACTGATATGTGGCCCCTGAGCTTGGGCGGAACTACAACCTACTTGATATATATCCAGGCATCTGACTTGTGACTTCCAAGCTCTGTTGGAATCTCTATAGGTGGGTCCGCCTGAGATTACGTTGATAGACCCATGTACGGCATTCTGCTGGTTAGCTTGCTCTTCGCTGGCATTCCCAGGCTCGGCAGAGCCGGGGGTCGGGAATAGTTGTCTGGCAACAGGGGCGGTCGGTCGAGCAGGAGACTCGGATTGGCTCGGTGCCGCTCTTCCCCGGCCGCGACCACCACCCGGATTAGCTCCTCTTGGACTTCCTCTACTAGTGCGACCCCGACCCCGACCAGCTTGCCAGCAGTCTTGAAGGTCGTGGGTATGACTGTTATGAAAAGAATAGTAGGGTTGCCACCTGGAGGGGAGGCAACCCTGGCCCACCTGTTGAACTATTCCCCGTTCAGCTACTTGTTGGTGTCCCATAGCTCTGGGGCTTCTGAGAGGTCCACCTGGGGGCACACCCCTCTGATGGTGTGGAGGATTCTCGGGCGCGGGTCTGGCCTCCGGCCTTCTGGCAGCCTGTGCCTCTTCCACATCCATGTATTTACTGGCTTTACCCAAAAGGCTCTCAAAGTCCTTCGGGGGCTTTCGGATAACAGATCTGAAGAACTCGCCTTCTTGTAGCCCTTGAGCAAAGGCGCTGACTAACACCTCGGACGTAGCAGTGGGTACATCCAACGCAACTTGATTAAATCTTTTGATATAGGCTTTTAGGGACTCTTTGGAGCCCTGCTTCATGGTGAACAAATTTAAGTTGGTTTTGTGATGTCTCTTACTACTCGCGAAGTGTTGCAGGAACAACCTTTTGAAGTATGCGAAGCTCTTTATTGACCCTTCAGGGAGCCTGTCGAACCATCGTTGAGCCGGCCCTACCAAAGTGGTCAGGAAGGCCCGACACTTAATACCGTCTGAGTATTGATGCAGCATAGCGATGTTCTCAAATTTCTTCAGATGCTCTTCCGGATCAGTTGCCCCTCCGTACTCAGGGATGGATAGCAGTCGGAAACGCTTAGGAAGTGGCTCTTCTAAAACCTGGCTAGAAAAAGGGAAGCCAGTAGGTACAACCGGCGTCGAACTGAGGGGAGCCTTCCCCTTATTAGCTCTATTCTGATTGGAAGAAGCCTCGTGAGGATCGAATTGCCCGGCCCCCTCAGCTGGGCCGAATAAGGCCGGGTGGAAATGCGGGCTGGGGTCCAGACGAGCCCCTCCTTCAGTGCCCACACGGGCGGTCTGCTCGGCTGGGCCCGCCTGAGCCGGTCGAGCGGCTGCTTGCTGTGACTCGGCCAATTTCCTCGCCTTGGCTTCTACTAGCAGATCCAGATCTTCTTGTGAAAGCATCACGGCCATCCGGTTAGAGTCACTCATCTTCAACTTCCGATCAGGCGAGATTCCCACATACGATGCCAAATTTGATCCTGTCGAGAAGCGAAGATCGGTTCTCACTCGGATGACTCGGTCTAACCAAGACGACCCGGTCCGCTATAGCTCGAGGGGTCGGATTCGGGCTCAAATAGGGGTCCGGCTCAAGTAGCTCGACTCAGACCAAAATGGGTCTCACAAAACAGTGGGGTGGTTGCAAATGTGCAGCAATCCCCTCCTTGAAGCCCAAAGGGGGGTTTATGTAGGGGAGAGGAAACTCTCTGCTGTGTCAGGGTTGACAAATCTCATTAAGGGAGGATCAGTTGACAGATTGTGATAGTGACAGCCGTATTAATGTTGTGAGACCGCCGCAGTCGCCTGACACCCTGTCTAAGCTGTCTCTTCTGTTCCCCATTAACTCTTGGCGGCTCTGTCAGACAATGATTATGCCGGGGGTTATCCTCTGAATATTGATAGGGACAACCTATAATTGTTCGGCCATCCCAACGTGATCGCGAGTGCCTGACTCCGATAACTGACTTTGAGGGCCCGACCTTAGGCAACCGACTCCGAGTGCCCAACCTCAGTTGACCGACCCCGAATGTCCCGACCTCGGGTGACCGACCCCGAGTGTCCCGACCTCGAATGACCGACTCCGAGTGTCCCGACCTCGGATAACTGATCTCGAGTGCCAGACCTCAGGTGACCCTTGGCCCGGCCTATTTATTATAGGTCCAGAGTGACAATCGAACCTGACCGAGTCCCTAATCCTTCTAATAAATCATTCATCAGGATCTGTTTATATTGTAAAAAATTATTTTTACGATTCAAATTTATAATTATAAAGTCCCATGATGATAATTTTATTATTGTAATAAGACTTTGCTTTAATTAAAATATAATAAAAAGATTCACTTTTTATAAAGTCAACCGATTTATTTTTTATTGAAATCTTAGGGAACTCTGTTTTTTTTTAATCTATTATTATAGCAATGTATCATCCTGCCTTAGCGCATTTTTATTCCTGTACATATCATAATTTTTGGTGCAATTGTAGTGGCCACGGGATCTTAGCTACTAAATAGTTATACCTACTATAACCTAATGTTAATCAGTGTTTGTTTGTTTGTTGGTGCAATTAGTTTCTTGGATTTTAATGTTTGATAATAGTCATGATTGGCGAAGGGTTGATCCAAACATGTCAAGGGTGTCAAAATATTTGAAAGTAAGTGAGAAGTCCAAACAAATCAATATTGACTAGATACTTAGTTAGCCATCAAAAGGAAGTTTTAACAAGTTGTAGTTTCTTGCTTCATGCACCCTAGTTGTTTTATTATTCCATGATACCACAAAAATTATTGGTTTCATTTGATAGAGTTATCAACTTCATTCTACCTTACTATTATGTTTTCACGTTAATTTCCAAATTGTGACCGGTTAGTGTCAGCCTTAAGAGTCAATCATGAATTGATTGATTTGAGATTTTCATATCATATTTTAAAAAAAAGATAATATTTTGTGTTTATTATATTTACTTTGAATATGTGTAAATTTGAATAAATATAATAATGATCTAGGGTTATAGGTTATGTTCTATAATATATCAATTAGAAAAATTATTATGAGAGACTATAAATATATATAACACTACTATCAATTATTCTAAGTCAAGTATTAATATACAAGAGCAATATTAATGTACTGAGATTAGCATGTTACTTACTCATAACTTAATCTCACAATTTATGAATATAAGATATTAAGTTAATATATGGATATATTAGACAATATGTATTGAGTTTACATGTCATGAGAATATTTCATGAATTGTTATATGAGTTATAAATATTCTCATAGTAATTATTAGTATAAATAATCCTTTGACATGAAGTCACTACGGTTTCCTATATAAAGAGTTGTATACTTTACTATCGATAAACTTCACCTGTAATAAGGTTGATCATAAAGTCGTTCACTGAATATGCAATGGATTATGCGAAGATATGTGAGTGATGTAGATGAAATTTTCCCTTTCATATAACGAAAGTGATGTTTATGGGTCCCTTGATTAATTAAGTAGGACTACTAAAATTTATAGTCATTCTCAAATAAGTCAGTAAAAAATATTAGGCTTATTTGGTTAGCCCAATAAGCATGAGATATAACGGAAATGATGTCGTTCACTAGTTCTTCGTTTGAAGGGGGAATTATTGGGAATACAATCAAAGTATCACTTTGAAAATACATAGAAAAAGATCATTGATTAATCTAATTGAATCTTATTAGATTATTGGGTTAATCTAATTAGATCTTAAACTTGTTGGATTAATAATTAATCCAATATTTATTTGAGTTTATTTGAAACAAACCTAATTCAAATGAATCCACGTTTTTGTTAGTAGGAGTCCTAAAGCCAATTATGTAATGATTGATTAGAGACTTTTTGTATCATATTCTATCATTAATAAAGATATGTTTGGTTATTATACTTTATATTTGTGTCAAATAACTAAGTATAATAATGTCCTTGGGTAGTAGGTTCTTATCTACATTATATCGATTGGTTGAATTGATAGTGAGATGATGTAGAGAACACTACACTAAACTATTCCTAGTCAAGCATTAATATTTAAGGATAATATTAATATATGGAGACTAGCATTAATGTCAATTGATGACTTGAGCTCACATGTCATGGATATATGATATCAAGTTGGCACATGGGTATACATTAGAGAATGTATACTGAATTGTCCTGCCATGAGAAAGTTTCATAGATTGTCATATGAGTGTCATAAACATTCTCATGTGACGTACTATTAGTATAAATAGTCCTTAGACCTGAAGTCACTACGGTTCCCTACATAAGGAGTTATGAACTTTGGTATCGTCAAACATCACCCCTAACAGGGTGGACTATAAAGGCGATCACTGGGTATGTAATGAATTATATGGAGGGATGTGAGTGATATAGATGAGATCTATCCCTCCCATATGACAGAAGTAATATCTGTGGGCCTCTTTGTAACACCCCAAAATTTGTCAATGTAAAATCATGACAATGTATGAAAATGGTTATAATGAAATGATATAAATTTCATGCAATCGCATGTTATGAAATGTCATGAAATACATGAAATATCATATTCATGAAATATTATTATCATGAAATGTTATGTGAATAATATTTATAAAATATTATGTAAATAATGTTATGAATTCAGGAAAAATATTAGGAAATATTATGAATTCATAAACATGAAATATTATGAAATTTCATGATGGACTTGGCTTAATGGGCTTTGATATGGATTAGTGCAAAAGGTGATAAAAAAGAGGGAGCAAGGATTGAACCTTGAACCTCCTAGTTGCACTCTCCATGTCTTAACCACTACACCAAGCATTATTTCTTGTTGAGAGAATAAGGAACATGCTTGTTAAGTGGGTAAGAGTGAAGAGACATGTCTTTTCATGAGAAAAGTATAAATATGGGAAGTTGGAGTAACTTCCTTTTTCTTCTCTTCTTCTTCTTCCTTCTCCACCGAAACCACCATCTTCTTCTTCTCTTCTTCCATTTTCGAAACCAACCTCCTAGGGTTCTAACCCTAGGGCAATTACAAGGAGGAAAGCCAAGTGTCTTTGCCTTCTACCAAGACCAAGGAGTCTTAGAGAAAGAGTTGGAAGAAAAAGGTTTTCACATACCCTTCAAGTGTAGGGTACCCTACGGTTTAAAGAAATTCCAGCGCAAGGATGTAAGTATCCTCTCGCCTGCGGTATAATTGTTATTGAATGTGTGCTTGTTCCATCCTTTTGAAAATTCACAAGAACTTCCCTAGTGGAAGTTTCGGCCACTTCTTGTAAGGGGGTCCAAGAGAAGGTTTTTGATCATACTTTGATGCATGTTAGTACCCCTAGGAACTTTATACTCATATGTGATGTTTCCAAATTTTTGGAAGGACAAAAAGTAGGGTTTGTTACCCTACAAGGTTTCGGCCACCACCCATTCATGGGTCTTGGTCACTTTTTATTACATGGAAAGATTCCTTGAAATTTAGGGTATGCTTATATGTTGTTTCCCTTCATGTTGTAATACCAAAAATTGGGATTTGCACCCTTATAAGTTTCGGCCAAGCATGATAGAAATTAGGGTTTGGGGATTTTATGATTTTCTATAATGGATTCATGCTTAGGAATGTAGATCAAGTGTTTGAATATATGTTTGTATGAATATTTGATACTCCTACCCTATGAAACTAGGGTTAGGGTTTAGATGGGTTTCGGCCAAGACCTAGGAATTAGGGTTAGTGGATGCTAACCCCACTTTGAGGGTTAAACCATGTTTAAATTGTTAACATGAAATATACTAGAGGTGTTTGTAAGAATGTTTGAAGGAATGCTTGATTGGAAAACCAAACTTCTTTACTTGTGAGTTTCGGCCAACCCTAGCTCTAGGGTTAGGAAGTACCTAATGAAACCATGAAGCATGCTACACTTACATGATGTGTGTATAAATTATGTGACCTATCTTGTTAGGTATAAAAGCATGCCTTATAGCCCACGGGGCACTCTTATGACATGAGCATGATGTGATTGAGATGTGTTTGATAATATGCTTAAAAAGGGTTACTCTATTGAAACTGGGATCAAGAGCACCCGAATGTGTGGTGTGTCCCTAGGGGATCAAGAGCACCCGAATGTGTGGTGTGTCCCTTTGAGAAGTGATTAAGAGTACCTTAGGCATATACATATATGAGTAATTGAATGATAAATTACTTTACTTTGAAAGTTGTGTACCCGACTCGGAAGGGGGTCGTTAAACAAATCCAATGTGCATGTTAACTGAAGGTCATGGCATTGGTAGGACGGAAGGGTCCTGCTCTAATTAGATTGGTGGCTCGCTACCCCAATTTATTAGGGAACGCGCATGATGTGGTACTACAACTGGGCCCTGGAGATATTGTATTTTCAAGTACTTACCATTATGGAACTGCTTTTGAAAAACATATTATTTTCTCATTGTGAAATAATCTTGTTCTGTAAAGTACTTAGAGATATTTGATGTGATGTTTATGATGCTTGATGAGATGCTTATGATGCTGATAATCTTGTTCTATCTTGATTACTGAGTACATGATATGATGTATCGATATGGTTTTGCGAGTAGGCCCGGATTCTTACTAAGCATGTTTTGCTTACTAGTTCCTGTTATTTTTCTTATGCTACAGATAGCGGTAAGAAATACTCGAACTAAAGGAAGAGGCAGAGGGAAGGCTGGAGGATGTGTGTGGTAATGGCTCGGGAAAGAACGAAAGATTCTATCTACCTTGTTTTGTCTAGAATCTAAACTGCTTCCAATAATTACTATTGAAATTGTATTGCTATACTCTGAATGGGTGATGATCATGACTACTCTGCTGTGATTGAGTTAGTGATATGGAACCTATGTTATGCTAGATAATACTATCATTAATGTTTAAATGTTGTAGAATGCATGCTAAGGAAAATACTAGGTAATTACTATTTTCTGTTTCTTATGAATGCTTCCTTTGCATGTATCTAAGACTAGATAACTCTTGCTATATTCCTATGTTTTATCTTGTTCAAACCATGTTTATTCCATGCTATAGTGTGTTACATGATCTTCCTATTAGGTTGTAAAAGCATGTAGATATAAAAGAAATGAAAAAACCATGCTTGGTAAATTAGTCATCAATAGGCATGCCTACTACATTTCTTGTATGTAACTGTTTTGTTTGGATATACATGCTTAACATGATTGTATGATATGAGTGTATGGACCCGTAACCCCGCCTTTAGGGTAGATATAAGGTCGGGCGTTACAAGTTGGTATCAGAGCAGATTTCCCCTCCATCACACACACATCAAGCTTCCTCCTGCCGCTTCCAAGTAAGGAATCCTAACTCGCTTATTTAATTCATGTACAGTAATGATAGAAATGGAGATGATTAATACTTGTATAATAAGTGAAGATAGAATTATAAGGCTTATGTAGTCATTTACTGTCTATATGATAGATATGGCTAGAAGGCGTAGTACTAGGGGTAACGAGACAGCACCCCCACCTGACCTGATGCAGGTGATCACTGAGCTGCAGCGCCAGGTCACTGAGCAGCAGCAGATGATAAACACGCTGATGACCCAGCAGACTAACACTGCCACCCCTGCGGGAAGTCAGGACGCCATAACCACTGAACCTCCGGCTGCACAGGCGCCCTTAGACACTATGGCCAGAGCAGTCCGACAAGAGGCCTATTTGATACAGTGGCAACGACTGAAGCCGGATAAGTTCTCCGGCATCTGTGAGCCGTGGGACGCCCAGTCCTGGTTCAAAACAGTGGAAAGCACCGTGGAACTTCTTGACTGGCCGGAACATGAGAAGGTCAAGTGTGTCTCGTTCTGCCTCTCCGGCGATGCTCGGATGTGGTGGGAACGGGTGAAGGCCAGAAGATCGGTGGATCAGATGAAATGGAAGGATTTCGAGTTTGAATTCCTAGAGGAGTTCTTTCATATGAGGGTGACCAATAGACATTTCGATGAGTTCACCGAATTTCGACAGGGGAATCTCTCTGTCAACGAGGCCGTCCAGAAATTTAACCGACTGGCACGATTGTGTCCTGAGCTGGTCAGTACTGAAAGGGAAAGGGTCAGATTAATGTTAAGAATGCTTAGGCCTGACATTGCTCTGAGTGTAGCCGGTGGCGTTCATAGGCCACATACTGCAGAAGAGCTAGTCAGCGGCGCCCTGAATGCTGAGCACTATCTAAAGAATATCAACCAGCAGAAGCAGGCCCCAGTCAGTACACAGAATCAGAGTCAGTCAGGAAATCAAAAGACTCAGAACACCAATCCCCACTGGAAGAAGAATCACAATGGGAAAAGAAGGCCATGGAACAAGTCTACTGGTGATTTGAAAGGCAAGAAGCCTAAGCACCCTCCTTGTGCCACTTGTGGGAAGATGCACCTTGGGGCATGCTTATGGGGTGCCAAGAGATGTTATACTTGCGGGAAGGAGGGACACTTTGCCAGAGAGTGTCCTACTGCCGCTAAGGCACCTCAGCAGCAGTATATTCAGCACAAAGGTGCTCCTCCCCAGCTTCACCATATGCACGCTGCGATTGATGGTACTCCTATTTATCAGGGGCGGTTAGAAGCCCCGCCTGCTACAACGGACGCCCGGGTTTTCTCGCTTACAAAGGAAGACGTGGCGACTGCCTCTACCGTTGTCACAGGTCAGATAATTATTTACAGTCATCCTGCTACTGCATTATTTGACACTGGAGCAACGCATTCCTTTATTTCTATGCTATATGCCACGAGATATGATATACCACTGCAAGAACTAGATTGCAAGTTTCTGACTACATTGCCCTCGGGTGAGGTGATGGCCTCTACCCAAATGCTACGGGCCGCCCCGATCAGCATCGCAGATAGGGAGCTCTACTGCGATCTAATAGTGCTGGATATGGCCGATTATGATCTGATATTGGGCATGGATTTCTTGAATAAATACGGCGCTTCTATCGAGTGCCGTAAACGAAGGGTTATCTTCCGACCCGAGACGGGGAATCTCTTTGAATTTATCGGCGAGCCGAAGAAGAAGACTGGCAAATTCTTATCGGCTCTGAAAGCAAGGAAAATGTTAGAGAATGGATGTTCTGGATTTCTAGCTCACGTGGTTGATACTCGTCCTACAGAGGACCCGAAGCTAGAAGACGTCAGAGTCGTATGCAACTATCCAGAGGTATTTCCTGATGATTTACCTGGGTTAGCGCTTGAAAGAGATGTTGAATTTGCTATTGATTTGATTCCTGGTACTAACCCCATCTCGAAAGCACCATACCGAATGGCGCCGACTGAATTGAAGGAATTGCAAGGACAGCTACAAGAGCTTCTCGACAAGGGATTTATCCGCCCTAGTCATTCCCCCTGGGGAGTTCCCGTACTGTTCGTCAAAAAGAAAGACGGGTCGATGCGTATGTGTATCGACTATCGGGCATTAAATAATGTGACCATAAAGAACAGGTACCCTCTACCCAGGATAGATGACCTGTTCGATCAGTTAAAGGGAGCTACGGTTTTCTCTAAGATCGATCTGAGGTTGGGTTATCACCAAGTCCGGGTGAAAAATGAGGACATACCCAAAACTGCTTTCCGGACAAGATACGGACATTATGAGTTCGTAGTGATGCCGTTCGGAGTTACTAATGCTCCGGCAATATTCATGGACCTTATGAATCGGATTTTCTCGGCATTTCTCGACAGATTTGTGATCGTCTTCATCGACGACATTCTTATTTATTCGAGGACTTCCGAAGAGCATGCGGAGCACCTGAGTATAGTATTACAGATTCTTCAGAAGGAACAACTGTATGCTAAATTCTCGAAATGTGAGTTCTGGCTGAACCAAGTATCATTCTTGGGACATATCATCTCCAAGGACGGAGTGATGGTCGACCCAATTAAAATTGAGGCCGTAAGTAACTGGTCCAGACCCAAGAATGCAAGCGAGGTCAGAAGTTTTCTGGGGTTAGCAGGTTACTACAGAAAATTCGTAGAGAACTTCTCTCGGATTGCAGCTCCTATGACAGCTCTGACAAAGAAAGATAAGAAATATGTATGGACCGAGGAATGTGAGAAGAGTTTCTCTGAACTGAAAAGGAGGCTGACTAGCGCTCCTATATTGACACTTCCCGAAAGTGATACGGGTTTCGATATGTACAGCGACGCATCCAAACTGGGACTCGGAGCTGTACTTATGCAAAATGGAAAGGTAATTGCCTATGCCTCTAGGCAATTAAAGGAACATGAAAAGAATTATCCTACCCATGATTTGGAATTAGCAGCGGTGGTCTTTGCGCTGAAAATATGGAGGCATTATTTATATGGCACTCAGTGCAAAGTCTTTACTGACCACCAAAGTCTGCGGTATTTCTTCACCCAGAAGGACCTGAATATGCGACAACGCCGATGGCTCGAGTTGGTCAAGGACTACGACTGTGAGATCTTGTACCATTCGGGAAAAGCCAACAAGGTAGCGGATGCTCTCAGTAGAAAATCATGTGCTACATTGTTGTCTTTATCAGCTTTGTCACGACCCTTAGGGGAAGAAATTATGGATTTCGGAATCGAGATTATATCGGGACAGCTTTCTACCCTACAGATTGCGCCGACATTATTTGATGGTATTCTGGAGAAGCAAAATCTTGATCCGAGTCTTCTGAGAATCAGGCAGGAGATTCTCGAAGGCAAGGACGAGGGATTCCGGATTTCTGAGAGCGGAGTTTTATATCTCCGGGATCGATTATGCGTTCCCGACGACTCCGACTTACGGACGAGGATACTCGAAGAAGCTCACGGAACACCTTATGCAATGCATCCTGGGTCTACCAAGATGTATCAAGATCTGAAGGGCAAATTTTGGTGGTCCGGCATGAAGAAAGATGTAGCCCATTATATCAGCATGTGTTTGACCTGCCAGAGGGTCAAAGCAAAACACCAGAGACCTGGGGGAGTTCTGCAGCCTCTACCTATTCCCGAGTGGAAATGGGAGGACATATCTATGGATTTCATATCAGGGCTACCTCGGACTACGAATGGATATGATAGTATATGGGTTATTGTGGACCGACTGACCAAGTCCGCACATTTTCTGGCTATCAGGATGACTTATTCAGTTGAGCAGCTGGCTCAACTGTACGTCAAGGAGATTGTCCGACTACACGGGATTCCCAAGACCATTGTCTATGACCGAGATGGTCGATTTACTTCTGATTTTTGGGGACACGTGCAGAAGGCCCTTGGCACGAAGCTGAAGTTCAGTACAGCCTTTCACCCCCAGACTGACGGGCAGACTGAACGAGTAAACCAGATACTAGAAGATATGTTACGAGCTTGCGCCTTGGACTTCAAGGGAAGCTGGTGTCGATACCTGAGCCTGGCAGAGTTTGCTTATAACAACAGTTATCAGGCTACTATCGGGATGGCACCGTACGAAGCACTGTATGGAAGAAAATGCAGATCTCCTTTATGCTGGCATGAGAGTGGTGAAAAGAGGGAGATGGGACTCTAGACCGATATTATTGATGAGACCACTCAGGCTATAAAGAATATCCGCCAGCGGATAGAGATTGCTCAGAGTCGGCAGAAGAGCTACGCTGATAAACGACGTCGACCACTTGAGTTCGAGGTTGGGGATTCGGTATTTCTGAAGGTAGCCCCTATGAAAGGGGTGATGAGATTTGGAAAGAAGGGGAAACTGAGTCCACGATACGTGGGACCCTAGCAGATTTTAAGACGAGTAGGCAAGGTGGCCTACGAACTAGAGCTACCGCCAGAAATGGCGGCTATCCACAATGTCTTCCATGTGTCGATGCTCAAGAAGTGTATCCCTGATGCGATTCGAATGATAGAACCCCCACCAGTGCAAGAACAGGAAAGCCTTAGTTCCGAACGCCGCCCGATCCAGATCCTCGATCGGGAAGTTAAAAGGCTAAGGAACAAGGAAATACCCTTAGTGAAAGTTCTGTGGCAGAACAAGCAGTTCGAAGAAGCCACCTGGGAACAGGAAGATACGATGCGATCAAAGTACCCGGAACTGTTTTAAGTTCGGGACGAACTTTCTATAAGAGGGGGAGGATTGTAACACCTCAAAATTTGTCAATGTAAAATCATGACAATGTATGAAAATGGTTATAATGAAATGATATAAATTTCATGCAATCGCATGTTATGAAATGTCATGAAATACATGAAATATCATATTCATGAAATATTATTATCATGAAATGTTATGTGAATAATATTTATAAAATATTATGTAAATAATGTTATGAATTCAGGAAAAATATTAGGAAATATTATGAATTCATAAACATGAAATATTATAAAATTTCATGATGGACTTGGCTTAATGAGCTTTGATATGGATTAGTGCAAAAGGTGATAAAAAAGAGGGAGCAAGGATTGAACCTTGAACCTCCTAGTTGCACTCTCCATGTCTTAACCACTACACCAAGCATTGTTTCTTGTTGAGAGAATAAGGAACATGCTTGTTAAGTGGGTAAGAGTGAAGAGACATGTCTTTTCATGAGAAAAGTATAAATATGGGAAGTTGGAGTAACTTCCTTTCTCTTCTCTTCTTCTTCTTCCTTCTCCACCGAAACCACCATCTTCTTCTTCTCTTCTTCCATTTTCGAAACCAACCTCCTAGGGTTCTAACCCTAGGGCAATTACAAGGAGGAAAGCCAAGTGTCTTTGCCTTCTACCAAGACCAAGGAGTCTTAGAGAAAGAGTTGGAAGAAAAAGGTTTTCACATACCCTTCAAGTGTAGGGTACCCTACGGTTTAAAGAAATTCCAGCGCAAGGATGTAAGTATCCTCTCGCCTGCGGTATAATTGTTATTGAATGTGTGCTTGTTCCATCCTTTTGAAAATTCACAAGAACTTCCCTAGTGGAAGTTTCGGCCACTTCTTGTAAGGGGGTCCAAGAGAAGGTTTTTGATCATACTTTGATGCATGTTAGTACCCCTAGGAACTTTATACTCATATGTGATGTTTCCAAATTTTTGGAAGGACAAAAAGTAGGGTTTGTTACCCTACAAGGTTTCGGCCACCACCCATTCATGGGTCTTGGTCACTTTTTATTACATGGAAAGATTCCTTGAAATTTAGGGTATGCTTATATGTTGTTTCCCTTCATGTTGTAATACCAAAAATTGGGATTTGCACCCTTATAAGTTTCGGCCAAGCATGATAGAAATTAGGGTTTGGGGATTTTATGATTTTCTATAATGGATTCATGCTTAGGAATGTAGATCAAGTGTTTGAATATATGTTTGTATGAATATTTGATACTCCTACCCTATGAAACTAGGGTTAGGGTTTAGATGGGTTTCGGCCAAGACCTAGGAATTAGGGTTAGTGGATGCTAACCCCACTTTGAGGGTTAAACCATGTTTAAATTGTTAACATGAAATATACTAGAGGTGTTTGTAAGAATGTTTGAAGGAATGCTTGATTGGAAAACCAAACTTCTTTACTTGTGAGTTTCGGCCAACCCTAGCTCTAGGGTTAGGAAGTACCTAATGAAACCATGAAGCATGCTACACTTACATGATGTGTGTATAAATTATGTGACCTATCTTGTTAGGTATAAAAGCATGCCTTATAGCCCACGGGGCACTCTTATGACATGAGCATGATGTGATTGAGATGTGTTTGATAATATGCTTAAAAAGGGTTACTCTATTGAAACTGGGATCAAGAGCACCCGAATGTGTGGTGTGTCCCTAGGGGATCAAGAGCACCCGAATGTGTGGTGTGTCCCTTTGAGAAGTGATTAAGAGTACCTTAGGCATATACATATATGAGTAATTGAATGATAAATTACTTTACTTTGAAAGTTGTGTACCCGACTCGGAAGGGGGTCGTTAAACAAATCCAATGTGCATGTTAACTGAAGGTCATGGCATTGGTAGGACGGAAGGGTCCTGCTCTAATTAGATTGGTGGCTCGCTACCCCAATTTATTAGGGAACGCGCATGATGTGGTACTACAACTGGGCCCTGGAGATATTGTATTTTCAAGTACTTACCATTATGGAACTGCTTTTGAAAAACATATTATTTTCTCATTGTGAAATAATCTTGTTCTGTAAAGTACTTAGAGATATTTGATGTGATGTTTATGATGCTTGATGAGATGCTTATGATGCTGATAATCTTGTTCTATCTTGATTACTGAGTACATGATATGATGTATCGATATAGTTTTGCGAGTAGGCCCGGATTCTTACTAAGCATGTTTTGCTTACTAGTTCCTGTTATTTTTCTTATGCTGCAGATAGCGGTAAGAAATACTCGAACTAAAGGAAGAGGCAGAGGGAAGGCTGGAGGATGTGTGTGGTGATGGCTCGGGAAAGAACGAAAGATTCTATCTACCTTGTTTTGTCTAGAATCTAAACTGCTTCCAATAATTACTATTGAAATTGTATTGCTATACTCTGAATGGGTGATGATCATGACTACTCTGCTGTGATTGAGTTAGTGATATGGAACCTATGTTATGCTAGATAATACTATCATTAATGTTTAAATGTTGTAGAATGCATGCTAAGGAAAATACTAGGTAATTACTATTTTCTGTTTCTTATGAATGCTTCCTTTGCATGTATCTAAGACTAGATAACTCTTGCTATATTCCTATGTTTTATCTTGTTCAAACCATGTTTATTCCATGCTATAGTGTGTTACATGATCTTCCTATTAGGTTGTAAAAGCATGTAGATATAAAAGAAATGAAAAAACCATGCTTGGTAAATTAGTCATCAATAGGCATGCCTACTACATTTCTTGTATGTAACTGTTTTGTTTGGATATACATGCTTAACATGATTGTATGATATGAGTGTATGGACCCGTAACCCCGCCTTTAGGGTAGATATAAGGTCGGGCGTTACACTCTTGATCGAGTAGGACTACTAAAATGCATGCTCGTGCTCAAATGAATCAATATGAGATATTGAGCTCATTTATTTGAGTGAGTCCACTCGGGGATCAAGAAACACAAAGATTGATCGAGGATGACACGGTCTATGCCTCATTGGTCAATCTAGATATCGAGGATAGAAGGACAAGGTCATATAATGTCATAGTCACGGAGGTTAAGTCGGATCTTGATTTTTTCTTTACTTGGGTAGCAATGATATATTTGTTAGTAGGAGCCCTAGAGCCAATTATGTGATGATTGACTAGGGACATTTTGTATCATATTCTATCGTTAATAAAGGCATGTTTGGTTATTATACTTACTTTGTATTTGTGCCAAATAACTAAGTATAATAATGTCCTTGGGTAGTAGGTTCTTATCTACATTATATCGATTGGTTGAATCGATAGTGAGATAATGTAGACAACACTACTCTAAACCATTCCTAGTCAAGTATTAATATTCAAGGACAATATTAATGCATGGAGACTAGCATGTAGGTCAACTGATGACTTGAGCTCACAAGTCATGGATATGTGATATTAAGTTGGCACATGGGTATACATTGGAGAATATATACTGAATTGACCCGCCATGAGAAAGTTTCATAGATTGTCATATGAGTGTCATAAACTTTCTCATATGACTATTAATATAAATAGTCCTTAGACCTAAAGTCACTACGGTTCCCTACATAAGGAGTTATGTACTTTGGTATCATCAAACGCCACCCTTAACAGGGTGGACTATAAAGGCGATCACTGGGTATGTAATGAATTATGCGGAGGGATATGAGTGATGTAGATGGGATCTATCCCTCCCATATGACGGGAGTGATATCTGTGGGCCCCTTGATCGAGTAGGACTACTAAAACGCATGGTCATGCTCAAATGAGTCAATATGATATATTGAGCTCATTTGTTTGAGTGAGTCTACTCGAGGATCAAGAAACACAAGATTGATTGAGGATGACACGGTCTATGCCTCATTGGACAATCTAGATATCAAGGATAGAAGGACAAGGTCATACATTATCATAGTCACGGAGGTTTAGTCGGATCTCGACTTTTCTTGTTACTTGGGTAGCAATGATACATTGCTAGATGCCGCTCATTGCTTATGTGCCTAAAGCGTTTAGACACATTGCCAACATCACGAGAATCTATTGCGTCACACGCTAAGGACATGATGCTTCGGGAAATCTGAGAGGAGCCCTAGTTGGGAAATCGGAAATCTGAGCTCGAGTTGGGAACTCGGGTGATATGATCGGGAGCTCGAGTTGGGAACTCGGGTCGGGAGCTCGGCATTCGGCAGACTGGGCTAGGAGCTCGACACTCGGCAGACTGGGCTGGGAGCTTGGTAGACTGGGTCGGGAGCTCGACACTCGCCAGGCTGGGCTAGGAGCTCGACAGACTGGGTCGGGAGCTCGGCAGTCGACAGACTGGGTCAGGAGCTCGGTGACTTGCTTGGCAGACTTGGTCGGGAGACTGAGTCGGAAGCCCGAGAGGCCCGATCGGAATTGCATGGGAAATTCATTAAAGTGATTAATAAAGGAAAGAGAAAAAGTCTCTCTTCATTAGATGAAGAGAAGGTGAAGAGTCACATGAAAAGATGTGCTCTTTATTGGCTTTAATGAAAGGAAGTCAAAGAGACAAAAGACTCTTCATATTCATGGGATGAATGTAAAAGAGAGTCTAGTCATTTTGAATGAAGAAAGTGTGCTTTTCTTTCTTCCCTTCCTCTCTTCTTCCTCTCCTCCCTCTTGGCCGAAACTCTTGTGGGTTCTTGGTGGTCTTGTGAACTACCTCAAGTTGCTAGCACAACTAAGGTAGTTTTTCCCGAAGTTGAGAGATTGTGTCTGTGTGGATACGAATAGAGGCACGGACACTTGAACGTGCAAGAGATCCGATGCATCTTGGACGAGCGGGATAAGCAAAAGGCACGCTCCAAAGGTATACACATTAGATAGATCTATTAGATAGATGAACAATGCACGAGTTTTTTTTCGCATGGATCGCTCGAGGGTTCTTGTTTCCACTGCATTTTATGTTTTTGGTGTCGAGAGAACCCAACAATATTGCTAGATGTCGCTTATTGCTTATGTATCTAAAGCGGTTTAGACACATTGCCAACGTTACAAGAACCTATTGGGTCACACACTAAGGACACGATGCTTCGAAAATTAATTGATCTTAGTTTGACTAAGATTTGATCCGAATTGGATTAATTGAGTTAGACTCAAGTGAATCGAATTGGATTATGAGATTGAGATCTAATTTGAGTTAGACTGATCTAAATTAGACTCAACCACATTTGAATGAGATATTATTTCATTAAAATATTTAATAAATTAATAATAAAGGTAGATGAATAGTTTCTCTTTATTAGATGAAGAGAAGTTGAAGAGCCACATGAGAAAATGTGCTGTAATTGTGTTTTTATTGGCATTAATAAAGTGGAGCTAAAGGGACAAAAACACTTCATATTTATGGGATGAGTATAAAAGAGTTTTTCTTGTCATTTGTATGAGGAACTTGTCATTTTTTCTTCCCTTCCTTCTCTTGGCCAAAACCCCTCTTCTCCATCTCCTTCATGCTTTATGAATCTCCTCTTGTGGCTAGCACCACAAAGGTGATTCTTCTCTGAAGCTTGAGAGATCATGTTCGTGTGGTTACGCATTAGAGGCATGCACACTTGAACGTGCAATAGATCCGGCATACCTCGGACAATCGAGATAAGCGAAGGGCACGCGCTAAAGGTATACCTATATAATAGGAATTTGTAAAGTAACTTTGTATGAGTTTTCTTTCGCATGGATCGCTCGAGAGATCTATTATTTCTGCTGTGATTTTTAAATATTTTTTTTCTATAGATCCCTACAGTGGTATCAGAGCCACTTGCAAAAGATCGTACAAAGTTTAGAAAAACTTTTATATGTGATATAGAAGTATGACATAATTTTGTTATGGATTGTATAATGTATGAGCATTTGTTGAGATACAAAAGTTTGTGTTGATCAAACTAAAAGTCCATAGCATCATCATAAAAATAAGAAAGTGTATTATGGTTCGATTGTACTCAACAAAATTTATAACCTATGGTTTCGACTCATGAGCATTTTTATGTGGGATTAGTTTGAATCGATAGAGGGGGTGAATATCGATCGATAATTTTTCGGAAAAACTTAGAGTAGTTTGCCCAGTGGAAAAGCAAAACAACGCTAACACGTTTGTTTTTACTTGGTTCGGAGTCGCAGTCGGCTCCTACTCCAAGGCCCACGGTCCTTGACCGTTTACGATAGACAATTCTATATTGCGTAAAATTATTACAACTTGAGTACAAATATAGAATTTAAAATACAACACTTAAACAAAAATTATACCGATGACCGGAAGATTAGAATGTCGGAGCCATGGGTCGTCGTTGGCGCATGAGTCTTGAGCACGGAGCGTTTGGAGCAGAGCGCTTGAATGAATGCGTAAAAGAGAGTTGTGTTTAAAGCCAAGGGGGTGAACCCCTTTATATAGTCGTCACTGGGGCGCCTGTGTTGAAGGGGGAGCCTGACACGTGACCCATTCTGCGCGAAACTCAATCCGCAGACTTGGTCAGCGCTTATCCCTTCAACTGGGGCGCCTGTATGAACACAGCCGCCTCTGTTGCTGTCTTGAGGCTTGCTTCGAAGTGCCTTGGAATCACCCTTTGTCTGGGGCACCTGTATCAACTCAGGCGCCTGGTTAAACAGGCGCCTGACACCAATGAGGCGCCTGGGAGCAGAAAGCTTTCACCCTTCGTTCCTGCAACCAGGGTTAGTTCCAGAACACACATAATAAATAATATAATATCATTTAAGCATGATTAACAGTCTGAGCTGTCTTGGTTCTGACTTTGGGCTTCCGAAATAGAGTCCTAGGTCGAACCGACGCATAATGTTCCCTCCTACGGGGAACGCGTCCTCACCTACTCCTCTCATGAGAGTGTACTTGTTTGCCAACCGGTTCCTCCGGTTGGACTTTTGTCCAATCCCCCGGATCAGGTCTTTGTGCCCAGTCCGCGACCAGGACTTATTGCCCAGCTTCACTCACCAGGTCTTCGGTGTCCAGTCCATGACCAGGACTTATTGCCCAGCTTCACTCACCAGGTCTTCGGTGCCCAGTCCACGACCAGGACTTATTGCCCAACCTTATGTCAGGACCTAGGTGCCCAACCCGCGGCCAAGACTTAGTGCCCAATTCTTAGAACCAGGACTTCGTGCCTAGTGTACCTTGGACTTTTCCTGCACACTCGAGTAGCATTATTAGATCACAATAAAACCTTAACATCTGAACCCTTTGGCATTATCAAAACACAGGTTTGACTTTGGTGCTTCCGGCACCAACAATCTACCCCTTTTTTATTTATGGCAACATGATTCAAAAAGTTAAGTTAAAAAACATTTAAAGCACATGTCTAACAAAAAACCAATCACTTTTTATAAAACTATTAAGCTCCCCCTGAAATATAACTTCTCCCCCTGAAATTTTCAATGATATGCAGTTTTTTTAAAAAAATATCTAAGTGTTAACTTTTGACTAAGTGTTTTTTAAATCAAAGCAAAGTATTTGCAAAAGAAAAATTTTGCACTTAGACAAATTTTAGAAAAGGTTTGCAAGCCCAAATTTTACTTAGAAAAATTTCCACCAAAAAATTTTACAACACAGAATCCACTTAAAATAAATTTTTGTGTAAACTTTTTACTTAAAAAATTTTCACAAAAATTTTTGCTTAAAAAGTTTCAACTTTTGCACAACAGATTTTGCACACTTGAAAAAAATTTGCTTAAAGACCATTTTATGTACTTTGAAAAATTTGCTTAAGAACAGTTTGTGCATTCGTAAAACACTTTGTGCATTTTGAAAAATTTGCTTAAATTTTTGTGCATTTCGAAAACCATTTTTACTTGGAAAAATACCTAAGAAATTTTGCTTAGAGAAACATTTTTGCTCAGAAAAATTTTGTTCACTAAGAAAAACTTTTACCTAGAAAAATTTGCCAAAATGCACTTGAAAAAACTGCACTTAGAAATTTTGAAAAAATTACACTTAGAAATTTTGAAAAATGCACTTAGAAATTTTGAAAAAATGCAGTTAGAAATTTTGAAAAAGTGCACTCAAAAGTTTAACTTGACTTTTTGAAAAAGAAGAAAATTTGAAAATTTGAAAATTTAAAAATTTTACTCTCTTTTCTTCTCTCTCTCCCGCTTTGTCATATATAAAAAAAATTGATGAAAACCCATTGCAAGTCAATTTCGAATTAGAGCTAGTTAAAAAAAATTGTGAATCCGTATTGAACTAACTCTAGTGAATTCAAGCAAGAAAAAGGACCAAGCCAATTAATCTGAACTTGTTAGGGTCCTGTCTAACCCAGTTAGCTACTTACTAACTATTATAAAACAGCAGTTTTCACTAGGGTTAGTCAAGTTAAGTGATCTGATCAAGTTAGATTTGCTAAGCTTGAACACTTAACTTGATTGTTGTTCAAGTGTATTTATCGCTCTAATTACTGTAGATGCACTGACTTAAAGCATCCTGAATCAAGGTATAGACCTAAGCATCTCAACCCAGTCTAGGTTATCAATCAAAAGTACCCTAAGGTGCTTGTGAGATGTTGGCGGTTAGATCTATAGGTGCATGCAATTCTAGGGTTAAGACCTAGCCTAAGTCCATTTGCGTAAACCCCCTAGTTTTGAAGGGGGTAAGTTTTTGAAAAATTCTAGTCGAAAAACAGTTTCAAATTTCAAGAGTTAGTAAAAGAAATGATTTTTCAAAAAAATATTAAAGGCTTATTTTCAAAAAATATGAATAAGATAAAAGATTTAAAAAAACTTTTAGAACAGTCATATTCTACTAAGCACAACCCTAACTGCCTTCTTAGTGAGCTAAACTCAGATCTAGGTAAGGGTTTGGTTAAAATGTCAGCTAAATTGTTTTTGAGTCCACATGCATAAGTACAATTTCACCCATGGCTACATGATCCCTTACAAAATGATGTTTGACTTCAATATGTTTGGTTCGGGAGTGTTGAATTGGATTCTTAGTCAGATTTATTGAACTAATGTTGTTAATAAATACTCTGGTTTGGGTGTAGTCAAGCTGGAAATCCTTAAGAGTGTGCATCATCCATAACAGTTGTGCTACACACTCTCCTAGGGCAACATATTCTGCTTCAGTTGTGGACAAAGCTACGCAATGTTGCTTTCTACTGCACCAACTGACTAAACTATTTTCTAACAATTGACAACTTCTACTTGTACTCTTTCTATCTAATTTACAACCGATATAATTAGAGTCAGAGTATCCTGATAATTCAAAAGTGAAAGTCCTAGGATACCAAATACCTACATTTAGGGTACCCTTAATGTACCATAGAACTCTTTTAAGTGCTGCTAAGTGGGATTCCTTAGCACAAGTTTGGTATCTGGTACACATTTCTACAGAGAACAAAATATCAGGTCTACTAGCAGTTAAGTACAATAAGCTACCAATCATACTTCGGTATAATTTTAAGTCAACTGGTTTACCCTCAGGGTCATTATCAATTTTGACATTAGTAGCCATAGGAGTACTTAAGCTTTTAGAATTATCCATTTTAAATTTCTTTATTAGTTCCTTTGCATATTTGGATTGGTGAACATAATTACCATCTCTAGTTTGTTTAATTTGTAGACCTAAGAAAAAGTTGAGCTCACCTACCAAGCTCATTTCAAATTCGCTTTCCATAATTTTGACAAATTCTTTTAAAAAGTTGGAATTTGTAGTTCCAAATATTATATCATCAACATATATTTATGCAATAAATATATCTTTTTTCTAATATTTTAACAAATAATGTGGTGTCAATTTGACCTTGATTAAATTCCTTAGAAATTAAATAGGTTGATAATGTAGATGCAATCATGCCCTAAATAAGAAGTTTCGATGCTTGACAGCTGTTTAAGTTTAAGCTAATACATTTGATCTAACATTGAGGTTGAGTGTGCAGTAATGCAAGAAGTCCAAGGAATGGTCGGGGACCAGATTCTTGGCATGAAGACCTGGAGTTGAGGAAGCTCCAGGCAAGAAGTCCAAGGGATGGTCGGGGACGGAACTCTTAGCATGAAGACTCGGAGTTGAGGAGGCTCCAGGCATGAAGTCCAGGAAACGAGAGGTTTCACTGGCACAAGGTAATTGGATCGATTGAGAACAACACAAAATATTTAAGATTGAGAATCCTAAATTTGAGTGTATCAATCGATCAGGTAATTGATTATAAGGTGATCAATCAATTAGTGAATCAATTCAGGGCGATTCTGTGCGAAAACAGAATGCTCTCTAATTGATCAGTCAATCGATTAGGAGCTCTTGAATCGATTAGGAGCTATTCTGTGTGCAAACAGAATGCTCCAGAATCTATCAGTCAATTGATTAGGCGCTTTTGAATTGATTGGTAAATCGATTAGAAGCTATTCTGTGCGCAAACAGAACGCTCCGGAATCAATCAGTCAATCAATTTAGAAGGTCCCTAATCGATTGGTCAATCGATTAGGGAACCTCTTAATCGATTCGTTAATCGATTAGGATACATCCTTCATTTAAACAGTAGGGTCTTGAATCGATTACTTAATTGATTAAAGACACTAATCTATCTGCCAATCGATTCAAGTTCAAAATGGCGTAATCCTAGCCGTTCATCCGACCTCCGTACTGTTTGTTGATGCAGTCTAACCCTGATTGTTGTTTTGGTGTTTGACACCGATTTAAGTTTGGTTGAATTCGGATTAAGTCCAGGTGGATTGGGAGATCGCACGCTGGCATGGAAAAAGTCCTAGCTTGGAGGGCTAGGTGTGAAAAAGTCCTAGCTTGGAGGGCTAGGTATGAAAAGTCCTAGCTTGGAGGGCTAGGTGTGAAAAGTCTTAGCTTGGAGGGCTAGGTGTTAAAAGTCCTAACTTGGAGGGTTAGGTGTGGCAAAGTCCTAGCTTTGAGGGCTAGGTGTGAAAATTCTTAACTTGGAGGGTTAGGTGGTAAAAACCCTGGCTTGTGAAGTCAGGTCCTAGCTTGGAGGGCTAGGTTGAAGTCCCAGTGAGTGAAACTGTGCACGGAGTCTTGGTCCGGGGGACTGAGCATGAGTCAGAGAAGGCTGGAGGCCCATTCTCTTGACTTGGAGTGGTATTGACCTTGCCTGGATCGGTCTGGTGACCGATCAGGGAAGTTGGCACAGAGTTCACTAGTGGATCGGTCTGGTGACCGATCTAGGTATGTCTGATCGGTCTGGTGACCGATTAGGCAGCATACAGTGACTTTGTTAGGCTACTGATCGTCTCCTGATCAGTCTGGTGACCGATCAGGGAGGGCTCCTGATCGTTCTGGTGAACGATTAGGGAGAGGTCAGTAGGTTTCGTGGGATTTCATGATCGGTCAGGCTGAACGATCAACTGTCGCAAGGTTCCTCACCCGGACCGATCAGACTGGATTCTGATCGGTCAGGGAGTGGCCTGATCGGTCACCAGACCGATCAGGGCACAACCTGATCGGTCAGTTGACCGATCAGTGCTGTGTGACTAGTGAGAGCTTAGGAAACCCAGCAAAGTGAGGATCGGACTGGTGATCGATCCCTGAGCTTTGATGGGTCAGGGTGACCGATCATAGATGGGTTTGCGATCCCAGGTTTCTCACTGGGACCGATCAGGCTGGAGCCTGATCGGTCTGGGATCATCCTGATCGGTCCAGTGACCGATCAGGAGCTGGCGGCTTTAATTCAAAACCGCTGACAGACGTCTGATTGCGTTCTGATTTCTACTGATACACTTCTGATCTCTGTTCTGAGTCTTCTGATATTTGATACTCTGTTGATTTACTGTGCTAATGAGCTACTAAGTGTGCAGGTGGATCAGGCTTACTCAAGGAGAGTCAAACTGAGGCTTTTGCTTCTTCAGGTTTGGCAGTTTTCCATCTCAGGTTGCAACGGACGCTGGCGCTGCTGGAAGCTGACCTGAGGCTCGACTGGGGCTCTGTTGAGGAGAGCTCAGGGAGTCCAGGAGAGGTCAGAGTAGCTGGGTGGTCTCAGATGAGCAGTTGAGAGCTGCAGAGGAGCATCTGTGACAATGCCGGTTAAGAGCTGGGTGAAGAAGAAGAAGTATAGAGATTTCTGAAAGAGTTCTCGCGACATCTTCTTGATCCAGCTACAACTGAGAAGTTTCGTTGCTACAACACACATTCTGATCCTTGAAGCAACCTGTTGAGACATTGCATACTTGAGCGCTTGGAAGAAGAAACAAGGAGCTCAGCGAGTCCATCAGCAAGAAGACACGAAGAGGGAGTTCTTGCGTGAGATCTGTGCTGAGTGGAGCTCAGTGAGGAGTTCGCTTGTGTTCTTTCTGTCCTAAGTGCTCTGTAAGCTTCCTTTGTGTTTCATTGTGCTTAGTTTCATATACACTGATTGAAACGATATGGAGAGGTTACTCCACCGAGTAGGAGGTTCCATTATATCCGAATTTTCTGGGGCTTGATCTACCGACAATCAAGGGATCACCCACCTTAAGGGCACGCCAAGGAGTAGGGGCAAGTTATCCCCGAACCTTGTAAACGATCCTTGTTAGCGTTTGTAGTTTGCTTTTCATTTCTGCATTTATACTCTGTTTTGTTTTTGCTTCCGTTGTTGCTGCTAACATTCAAGTGCAGAAGTTTTAAAACTTGAAGAAATTGTGTCTGGCTACATTCACCCCCCCCTCTCTAGCCATCCAAGCACCAACAAGTGGTATCAGAGCTTGGAGCTCTATACAAGCGGCTTAACATCCGAGAGTCAACAACGATGGATTTGAGAGAAGGGTTTAGCACCAGCCGACCTCCACTCTTCGACGGCACAGATTTTCAATATTGAAGATCGAAGATGGAGTATTATTTGAAGACAAACATGAGCATGTGGTTCTCAGTGAAGGAGGGTTTCTCTCCTCCAAAGGATATTGAGGGAAAAGATCTTGACTTCTCCATGTGGTCGACTGCGCAAATCAAAAGGAGGGAAGCCAATGCCAAAGCTGTTGTCACCTTACAACGTGGAATGAACAAGGACCAACTAATCAAAGTTGGTCCCTTCACGAGCGCAATGGTTTTGTGGAACAAGCTCATCGAACTCCATGAGGGCACCCGGGACTCAGGAATAGCCAAGAAGGACCTCCTTCTTAGCCAACTTCAAAACCTTTCCATGGAAGAAAATGAAAAGGTAAGTGAACTCCATGGAAGATTCAAAGAGGTCCTCAACGGCTTGCATTCCATCAATGAAAAGGAAGAAAACTGAGACTTAGTGAGGTATATTCTCAAAGCCTTCCCTAGGAATACTTTGTGGTCATCCATGGTGGATGCTTACAAGGTATCTAAGGATCTTTCAATTATTAAATTAGAAGATTTGTTTTATAAAATGGAATTACATGAGATCTCTAACCAAGGCCCAAAGGAGAAAGGGTTTGTGTTTGTGGCAGGTGACCGAAGGAGGAAGGAGAAGAAGAAAGAAATGGAGAATACACATCACTTTGCTTTCATGGCACTAGAGGAGTCAAAGGAGGAGAGTGACGAATCAAGTGACTCCTCAACCGCGCCTTCATCATCTTTGGATGATGAAGAGGTAATCTCTCCCGAATTAGACAAATGCTATAGGACAATAGCATGTTTAACTAGTTTGTTAAAGAAATCTAAGGCCAAAGTTAAATTGTTAAGATTAGAGGTAGAACAATTGAAAACCTCTAAGGATGAGGTAATAAATGATTTACATGATGAATCCCTTGAAAATGAAAACAAGACTCTAAGGAGCGAAATCGAAAATCTCAAGAATATTCTTGAGAAGTTTTCAATTGGCTCAAAAACCTTAGATATGATTCTTAACTCCCAAAGGGCAGTTTATAACAAGGTTGGTTTGGGTTACCAACCTAAGGAATCAAGTTTTGTATCATTAATGTCAAGAACCCATTTTGGATCATCAAATAATTCTAAGGTTCCTAGGGTTAAAAAGAAAATGACTAAGGCATGGGTGCCTAAAATTTGGTTGTTGATGCATTAGGCCCCAAAATTTGGGTACCTAAAACTTCTATCTTTAGAATTGTATAAGTATTGATTGAGGGGGAGCATTCTATCAACATGGGTTGTTGATGATGGGTGCTCCGAATCCATGGTTAGGGAAAAATGGTCATCCACATGATTAGTTATGGAAAATTCATATTAGATAATTTGATCCCCATTATTTTTGCTCTTATTACAATGTAATCCTTGGCTAGTAATTTTTGTGGAATCCATGTGTTAAAGTACTTAATCATGCTTAAGTATGATCTACTTTAGTATTAAAGTCCTTCCATGATCAAGTTTGCTTCCAAAACAAAGAAGAAACTGTCTAGTTCATCCTTACCAAATAGAAATCTACATCCAACCTATGTGCTATCCATGTCGATGAATTTCCTATTCAAATGATTGCATGCATACCTGTTTTGGAAGCTTAATTCAACCTTGATTTCAAATTGGTTGGAACCATGACCTTCATACACACTTGGAAGTATGACTTTTCAATCCAATCCATGAGTTTTAGCTTCAATATGCCATGATTAGTAAAGTCCTTCCATGATCAAGTTTGCTTCCAAAACAAAGAAGAAACTGTCTAGTTCATCTTTACCAAATAGAAATCTACATCCAACCTATGTGCTATCCATGTCTATGAATTTCCTATTCAAATGATTACATGCATACCTATTTTGGAAGCCTAATCCATGATTTTTTTTTATGAACCTAGCTGAGTGTGTCATGATTTTATTGTATGAATGCATGCTAAAGAACAAGGATTAACACATAGTGTGTACTAATAAGGTATCGCCAAACAAAGAACATGAGCTTTAACATTCACTACTTAAGTTCTTTGACTTAGTGCCCTCTTTGTATCAAACTAAATTAAGGTTCTAGGACTTAGGATATATATGTTGGATCGAGAGAACATGATAGAGGGGGGGGGTGAATATCATAACTCGTTTTTCGGTTAAAATTAAGAGCAAATACGCAGTGGAATAAACAAAACACAAAGACACAATCGGTTTTACTTGGTTCGGAGTCACAGTCGGCTCCTACTCCAAGGCCCACGGTTGTTGACCGTTTACTGCAGGCAATTCTATATGCGCAAAATAGTTTACAGAAAAATGTTACAAGAGTAGTACAGTAAACTTAAAAAATAGCTCTTCGTTACTGACGTCCGTGTGGGTTGTATTTTGGAGCAGGGGGACATCGTCGGCGCTTGTATCTCGAGTTGGGAGGTTTCCGGAGCAGAGCACTGGAGCAGAAGAGCAAAATTGCATTGGAAGAAGTGTTTTTCGAAGCCTTGGGGGTCGAGGGGCTTTTTATAGCCTCCCGGGGCTCCCTGAACGTTGGGCCCTCCCCACGTGCCACCCGATCCGAGCAACTCTCGGTCAGCCCTTATCCCACTCGAATAGGGCTGAGGGTTGACTGTGGGGGTGCCCGGGACGTTGGGGGCGCCCTGGTTGACCATTTCAGCGGGCTTCTCGGCTAGATGAAGTTTATCCTCTTCATTGGCTTGAGCCCGGGGCGCCCTGGGCACTGGGGCGCCTGGGAGCACGGGGGCGCCCCGCCCAGCAAGCTTTCGAAGCGAACTCTTGCTTAACTTGTTTTGCCATGACCTTGGGGGCTCCCGGGACACTGGGGGCGCCCTGCTCAGCTGCTGCCTCTCTCCTTTGAGGTGTTCTGAGCTGCAGACACTCATTCCTTCGGTCCTGCATCCAGGGTTAGTCCAAAACAACATAGAGCAATCAATTATTAGTTTTATACAGCCTTAGCTATCTTGGTTCTGACTTTGGGTCTCCAAAATGGAGCCCTAGGTCGAACCGACGCCTACTGTTCCCTCGACGGGGAACGCGTCCTCACCTACTCCTCTCAGGAGAATTTACCTGTTGCCAACCGGCTCCTCCGGTTGGACTTTTGCCTAGCGTTCCTTCGCCAGGTCTTGGATACCAAGATGCCCTTCGCCCGGTGCCTAGCAGTCCTTCGCTAGGTCTTCGTATCCTAGCAGCCCTTCGGTAGGTGCCTAGCTGTCCTTCGATAGGTGTCTAGCAGCCCTTCGCTAGGTCTTCGTATCCTAGCAGCCCTTCGCTAGGTGCCCAGCTGTCCTTCGCCAGGACTTAGGGTTTCGGTGCCTAGCATTCCTTCGCTAGGTGCCTAGCATTCCTTTGCTAGGACTTCAATCTGCACACTCAAGCAGCATGTTAGATAACAAATAAGACTTAACTTTTGAACCCTTTGCCATTTATCAAAACACAGGTTCGACTTGGGTGCTGTCTGCACCAACAATATATACACATGTATTGCCAACATCTAGCTCATCACATTCAAGCTTACCATGGTTTTTGAAATCACACTTTAGAACTTAGTATGTATGGGCTTTACTCTCAAGTTATATTGTCATTGGAAATGTGTTATTCATGAAGGTGACTCTGAAATTGCTGATCTGCTTGCTGAAAATGTTGGTTGAAAGGTTGAAAATTCTGGGGTTGTGAAGATGAAAAATCTTGCTGAAAATTCTGGAATGGTGGCTGATAAACTTGCTGTGAAGATTGCTATCCTTGCTGATCATAATGAAATGGTTGTTGAAAATCTTAGAAATTCTGCTGAAACTGCTATTGTGGCTGCTGAAATGGTTGAAAATCTTGATGAAAATTTGGTTTGTACCCTTGCTAAAAATTCTGAAATGGTGGTTGAAATTGATGTGGTGGTTGATTGAAATGTTGGCTTTGCTGAAAATCTGAATAGGGCTGCTGAAATTGTTGGAAAGACTGAAATTCTAGCTGCCCTTGCTGAAATTGATAATTTGGTTGTTGAAAATTTGAGTGGGATTGCTGAAAATATTGATTTTACTGCTGAAATTGTTGACACGGCTGCTGATAAGTAGATGAATAAGCGTTTGTCCTTTGTTGGCACTCCATCAGCTTAAGCAAACATTTTAACTCCAACAATGAACTTTTGATCTCTAACTGTTCATTTGAAAACATTTTGAATCCGTAGTCTTGTCACAAAACAAATAAAATGGCAGCAACCGTCGACAAAGGATAAAGCAATCAAGAATAGAATCAAAGAATATAAATATTAAACACAAGCTCAACTTAAACAAACTCAGCTAGTAATTCCCCAGCAACGGTGCCAAAAATTTAATGCTACCCAAAATGGATGTCATGAATGTGGGTCTCAAATTTAGAAATTTATAAAACTGAAAACCCTTGGCTAACAAAGTAGAAATGTAGTAGAGGGGCCTCAGGTCGTATTTTTCCAAGGACTAGTTGAATGAATGTTTAACTCGAGCTTGCAAGTTTATTTGTCGTCGAATGTTTTGGGTTTTCTAAATGAAATGGGGGTTTTTGTGATAAGAGGAAATGACAATAAGAAATGAATTGAACTTGACTAAAGTATGGTAGGAATAAAGAAATTGCAAGAACCAAACTTAACCTAATTAACACTTGAGCAATTATATCCGAACTCTTGAAATGAAACTTAAAGAGCTAATTGTAGGTAATTAAATTGCAGAGAACAAAATTGCAAGAGAATTAAATGCAAGTAAGGAAAATGAGAACAAACGTGGCTTAAGCACTTGGCTTGGAAGGTAATGGTAACAACTAGAACAACATAAAGAAAGTAAATGCTTGAAACAAAATTATCCTAAATTTAGACATCAAATCAATTCATCACAAGACTTCCCTTTGCCGTCACACGAAGGATGAGCTATGAACCCCCTAGCTCAAAAATCATTGAAGGAAACCTCCTTGCTCAGCTTGCTATGATGTGACTGCTCTACTCTTCTCCTGATCGGTCAACCTGATCGGTCAACCTGACCGATCAGGCCTTCCTCTGATCGGTCTCTGGACCGATCAGAGTCATGCCTGTCCGATCAACCCGATTGGACAGTAGCTGAAATCCACGATCTTCTCCCTGCGCAGAATGCCGATCTCGTTCCAACACCCTCAGATTACCTCGGAGGACCCCTCTGAATCTCTGATGGAATTAGCTCGATGAAGATAGCCGCGATCGGATAAAGAAATCAGTGGATCGAAGCTTCGGCGACACTCTCCCCCAAGATCCTCTCAGCTGCAAGATTTCGTTAGAAAACTAAAATGGAAAGATTACCTAGATGATTTGAGATCTTGAAGACAACCGAATTGATGGGCCGCATGATCAGATAAATGAAACGAAGCAAAAATTCATGAAGAAAATGAAGAAAAACCGCGAAGAACACTAAGAACTGCCAAGGGAACGGCGAAGACGCGACCACTGCAACCTGGGGAGAAGAATGGCTTAAATACTATGAATCCAACGGCTGAGATCGTTTCTGCTCCATCCAATGGTCGGATTTCTTCAGATCTGAACTAAACTCCACATATCTTGATCAATGGTTTTGATCTACCTATCCTTAGCTTGGATCAACCAGATCAGTGGCAGATGTCTCAGATCCTCCCTTTGCTTGAATGGATGGTCTAGAACATCTTGAGCTTGATCCGACGGTCAAATTGCTTTTGATTTGGCTAAAATTTTCAGATCTTGGTCTGTGGTCATGATTGACTCTATCTTGATCTTTGATTGACCAGAAGTTGGCTGATGGCTTAGATCTAGCCGTTCTCTTAAATGGACGGCTCATATTAACCCTATGCTTGATCCCTCTGATCTGGATCCAATTCTAGCTCAAGTCTGGCCCAATCTGATCTAGGTCCATGATCAAATGAATCCTACAAAATGATATTCAAATTAAGTGCCAAAATACCTCAATTATATAAAGATTTGAATTAAAAACCAGAACAGAGATAATTCATGAAACCTAATATAAATGCAAACTTAAGCATATAAAATATGGATCAAACATGGATTTTAGAGCCTAAAATAATCAACAAAATGGTCGCTATCAGGCGGCTTGCTTGATTTGGTGTTGTTCAAGCGCTCCTTTGATAGCATTGGCCACAAGACAATCCAATTCTTCTTTTGTCAAAACGATGGGTTATCCCTCCAGATCTGCCATCTCGGTGCTCCTTCTAGTGCTTTGATTTAGTTTCTCACAGACGGCGCCAAACTTATTTCAGAAGGAATCAACGTGGACAATGAGTCACCAGAGTCCAGCCTGATGGGTATGGCTTAGCGGGTTTCCTAAGTGAATACTTGGTCATCCCTGAAAGACCTCTCCACACCAAGTTATCTACAATGCAAAGTATCAGACAGTTATGCACATACTAATGTAAACATGCAGCAGTGTTGTTATGATTCTCTTTCAAAATGTGGATGTCCATACAGAAAAGGCAAGACTTTTAGTATGCACGCTAACAATCTCCCATTTATACTCAAATACTTTGCTGTCTTCAAAATGTCATACATCTGACCCCTTGATCCTCCACATGCCTAAAAGCTCTCGCTACCAAGGCCTTAGTGAAAAGATCTTCCTAGGTTATCCTCTGATGTAATCTAGGCAACAATAGCTTTTCCTCTCCTGGGTGGTACTTGCGCTCTATGTGTTTACTCGCCTTATGGGCTCGTGATTCCTTCAAGTTTGTAACTTTACCATTGTTTATTACAACAAAATGTGATAGGATTGAGCAAGCTAGGAATCTCATGGAAGTCCATCTTAAGGTTCCTGAACCATGTAGCTTTCCTGGCCGCCTCAGAGGCTGCCATATACTCAGCTTCCATGGTGGAGTCCGCCACGCAGCCGCTGTGCAACACTCCTTCAAACTATGGTTCCACCTCCTAAAGTAAACATAAAACCCCGATGAATACTTATATTT
This sequence comes from Boesenbergia rotunda, assembly GCA_024364735.1. Classification (NCBI taxonomy): domain Eukaryota; kingdom Viridiplantae; phylum Streptophyta; class Magnoliopsida; order Zingiberales; family Zingiberaceae; genus Boesenbergia; species Boesenbergia rotunda. Next base: position 487,882 of record JAGFNQ010002107.1, on the reverse strand, counting down.
TGCCTCTATCCAGTTGGAAGTCTGTATCCGTATAACCCACAGGATATTGGCCTGCCCAGTAAACTAGCATATAATCCTTAGTCCTTCTTAGGCACTTTTACTACAATCCAATTTCCCTGACCTGGGTTAGTTGGAGCTCTAGAGCCAATTATGTGATGATTGACTAGGGACGTTTTATATCATATTCTATAGTTAATAAAGACATATTTGGTTATTATACATTATATTTGTGTCAAATAACTAAGTATAATAATGTTTTTGGGTAGTAGGTTTTTATCTACATTATATTGATTGGTTGAATCGATAGTAAGATGATGTAGAGAACACTATACTAAACCATTCCTAGTCAAACATTAATATTCAAGGGCAATATTAATGGATGGAGACTAGCATGTAAGTCAATTGATGACTTGAGCTCATAAGTCATGGATATATGATATCAAGTTGATACATGGGTATACATTAGAGAATGCGTACTGAATTGACCCGCCATGGGAATGTTTCATAGATTGTCATATGAGTGTCATAAACTTTCTCATGTGACTATTAGTATGAATTGTCATTAGACCTGAAGTCACTATGGTTCAATACATAAGGAGTTATGTACTTTGGTATCGTCAAACATCACCCGTAACAGGGTGGACTATAAAGGCGATCACTGGGTATGTAATGAATTATGCAGAGGGATGTGAGTGATGTAGATGGGATCTATCCCTCCCATATGACAGAAGTGATATCTGTGGGCCCCTTGATCGAGTAGGACTACTAAAACGCATGGTCATGCTCAAATGAGTCAATATGAGATATTGAGCTCATTTGTTTGAGTGAGTTTACTCAGGGATTAAGAAACATAAAGATTAACCAAGGATGACCAAGGAAACATGGTCTATACCTCTTTGGTCAATCTAGATATCGAGGATGGAAGGACAAGGTCATATATAGTTATAGTCACGGAGATTAAGTTGGATGTCGATTTTCTCGTCACTAGGGTAGCAATGATGCATTGTTATATACCGCTCATTGCTTATGTGTCTAAAGAGGTTTAGACATATTACCAATATTACGAGAACCTATTGGGCCACACACTAATGAAACGATGCTTTGGAGATTAATTGATCTTAGTTTGACTAATATTTAATTCGAATTGGATTAAATTAAGTTAGACTCAAGTAAATCCAATTGGATTATGGGACTGAGATCTAATTTGAGTTTGACTCATTTAGATTAGACTCAACCATATTTGAATGAGATATTAATTTATTAAAATATTTAATAAATTAATAATAGAGAAAGATGAAAAGTTTCTCTTCATTGGATGAAGAGAAGTTGAAGAGTCACATGAGAAAATATGCTCTAAGTGAGTTTTTATTAGCATTAATGGAGAAAAGCTAAAGGGACAAAAACTCTTCATATTTATGAGATGAGTATAAAAGAGTTTTTCTTGTCATTTGGATGAAGAACTTGTCATTCTTCCTTCCGTTCCTTCTCTTGGCTAAAATCCCTATTCTCCCTCTCCTTCTTGCTTTGTGAATCTCCTCTTGTGGCTAGCACCACAAAGGTGATTCTTCTCCGAATCTTAAGAGATCATGTTCATGTAGATACGCATAGAGGTATGTACACTTGAACGTGTAAGAGATTCGGCATACCTCGAACAAGCGGGATAAGTGAAGGACACGCGCCAAAGGTATACTTATACGATAGGAATTTGTAAATTAACTTTGTATGAGTTATCTTTCGCATGGTTCGCTAGTGGGATCTATTATTTCTGCTATGATTTTTGAGTATTTTTGCCTATAGATCCTTACACTATGAATACATCCTTAGTTCTTCTCAAGTACTTAAGGATTGCCTTGACAGCTATCTAATGATCTATGTCCGGATGTGACTAGTCTTTTCGTGGCACTCAGAGCATATAATACATCAGGCCTTGTATATAACATATCATACATGATAGATCATATCACTAACGCATATGGTACCTTATTCATATAAATCCTCTCATCTTTGATCTATGGACACATAAACATCGAAAGGTAAATCTCATATCTCATGGGTATGAAACCTTTTTTGAATTCAAACATGCTAAACCACTTTAGCACTCTATCTATATATGTAGATTGTGAAAGATCAAGCAACCATTTTTATCTATCTCTATAGATCTTAATCCCGAGGATATAGGTTGTCTCTCCCATATCTTTCATGGAGAATATTTTTGACAACAAAAATTTGACTGACCATAGAATTTGCACATCATTTTTTATGAGCAATATGTCGTCAACATACGATATTAGGATACAATCGCACTCTCACTAACCTTCTTGTACAGACAAGGTTTATTAGGATTTTATGAGAAATTAAACTCTTTGATTGCCTCAACAAAATAGATATTCTAACTCCTAGATACTTACTTCAGTCCATAAATAGATCATTAAAGCTTGCATACTTTATTTCTTTCAACAAATGTAAAGCCCTCAAGTTGTATCATACGCACGTTCTCAAGTGGGTTTCCATTTAGGAAAGTTGTTTTCACATCTATCTGCCATATCTCATAATCATAATTAGCTGATATAGCCAGGAGTATCCGAATAAGTTTAAGCATAGCAATTGGTAAGAAGGTTTTGTCATAGTCAACGCCTTGCCTTTGACGATAGTCTTTCGCTACTAATCTAGCTTTCAAGGTAATTACATTACCATCCATATCAGTTTTCTTCTTGAAAACCCACTTGCACCCAATAGGTGTCACACCTTTAAGTGCGACTACCAAGTTTCAAACTTGGTTCTCGTACGCAGAATCTATTCATTACAAAAAAACAATGATTCTGGGATGAATTTTGGGACGAATTTTTTAAAAAAATTTGTCTCAGAAAATTTAGGGACGAATTTGGCGACAAAAGACTTTTTCGTTGAAGATTTGCCGTCGCCAAATTCTGGGACAAAAATCTAGATTCGTCCCTAAATTTGGCGATGAAATTAATTTTTCGTTCCCAAATTCGTTGCCAAAATTGCAACGAAAATAAAATTCGTCCCAAAATTCATTGCCAAATTGCAACGAAAACAAATTCATCCCAAAATTTGGTACCCACAAATATAAATTTTGTGACGAACCTGTTTCGTTGCAGAATCTGGGATGAAAAAATATATTCGTCCCAGATTCTGGGACGAATATGAATATTCGTCCCAGATTCTGGGATGAATTTGAAAATTCGTCCCAGATTCTGGGACGAATATAGATTCGTCCCAAAAATATAATTTAGTTAATTTTGTAAAACATCATTTTTCTCATCTCCGATTCTGGGATTCTGATTCGTCCCTGATTTTGGGACGAATTTACTGATTCGTCCTTGAATCTGGGACGAATTCATTGATTCGTCCTTGATTCTGGGACGAATCCAAAAATTCATCCCTGATTCAGGGACGAATCCAAAATTCATCCCAGAATCAGGGACGAATTATTGAATTCGTCCCAGAATCAGAGACGAATTCACTGATTCATCCCTAATTTTGGGACGAAATTAATGACTTTATCCCAAAAACTGAGAGACCATGATAAATTGGGGATGAAAATTTTTCTTTACAAAATTTATCCCAAATTTTCAAATTTGTTCGAATACAATAAATATTATCAAGTTAACTACGTTCAATATATCCATACAGATATAAAATAGTACAAAACAATACATATCATCATATCCATACAAATATAAAACATCCAAATATCCATACATATAAAAAACATTGAAACGAAACATACTGTCATATCCATATGATATAGATAACATCCAAATATAGTACAAGATAACTGATCACATACATGTTAGTAGGAGCTCTAGAGCCAATTATGTGATGATTGACTAGAGACATTTTGTATCATATTCTATCATGAATAAAGGCATGTTTGGTTATTATACTTACTTTGTATTCTGTGCCGAATGACTAAGTATAATAATGTCCTTGTGTAGTAGATTCTTATTTACATTATATCGATTGGTTGAATCGATAGTGAGATAATGTAGAGAACACTACACTAAATTATTCCTGGTCAAGCATTAATATTCAGGGACAATATTAATGCATGAAGACTAGCATGTAAGTCAACTGATGACTTGAGCTCACAAGTCATGGATATGTGATATCAAGTTGACACATGAGTATACATTAAAGAATGTGTACTGAATGACCCGCCATGAGAAAGTTTCATAGATTGTCATATGAGTGTCAATGACTTTCACATGTGACTATTGGTATGAATAGCCCTTAGACTTGAAGTCACTACGGTTCCCTACATAAGGAGTTATGTACTTTGGTATCATCAAACGTCACCCGTAACAGGGTGGACTATAAAGGCGATCACTGGGTACGTAATGAATTATGTAGAGAGATGTGAGTGATGTAGATGGGATCTATCCCTCCTATATGATGGGAGTGATATCTGTGGGCCCCTTGATCGAGTAGGACTACTGAAATGCATGACCATGCTCAAATGAGTCAATATGAGATATTGAGCTCATTTGTTTGAGTGAGTCTACCCGGGGATCAAGAAACACAAGATTGATTGAGGATGACACGGTCTATGCCTCATTGGACAATCTAGATATCAAGGATAGAAGGACAAGGTCATACAATATCATAGCCACGAAGGTTTAGTCGGATCTTGACTTTTCTTGTTACTTGGGTAGCAATGATGCATTACTAGATGTCGCTCATTGCTTATGTGTCTAAGGTGTTAGGCGCATTACCAACGTCACGAGAACCTATTGGGTCACACACTAAGGATGCAATGCTTCAGGAATTCTGTTCGGCAGATAAGATCCTGAGTTGGGGAACTCGGGAGTCCGAGCCCGAGTTGGAGAACTGACGTGCCCAAACTATGTGTCACGAATGTGGGCCTCAAATTTAGAATTTATAAATGAAAGCTGGAAACCCTTTTACAATCAAAAGTATGAAAATGTAATATAGGGGCCACAGGTCGTATTTTTCTCGGGGACTAGTTGTTGTGCTTGATTTGCGCTTGTATTTAGGTGTCGTTTGTGTTTTTGGGTTTCAAATAAAACTTGGGTTTTGGGTTGCTATTGGAAACGAAAATGCAATGAAATGAAATGGCAATAAAAATAAATGAAAACTAAACAAATGTAATAAAAGGGCGATAGCAAGTGATAACTCAATCAAAGGGAAACCGATTCACCCAAAGGAACTTAATCGAATTAGAGGAACAAATCTGAATTTAATTGCTACTAAATGCCAAACAATTAAATCAACACGGAAGCTAAACTTCAATTGAAACTAATGCAAAAACTTCAACTTAATGGTAAAAATGAAACTTGATACTAATGCCGGAAGGAAACTAGGAATTCAGTAATGATCCAAGCCCAAAACAAACTGATTTCAATCTATATGGCACAGCAAAAACAGCAATCAACTTGACACCAATCAATGCATTAGCCTCATCTTGATACAAAGTGGAAGAGTGAACCAAATTTGACACACAAGGTAGAGACTCATGCACCGAAGGTTTATCCTAAATGCAAAACTAGTTACTGATGAGTTCTGAATCAAGACTAATCACTTTATCTTGGAAATCAAACTAACAGCAATTGATATTCAAAACTAAAACAAGCAATTTCAGTTACAAAACAGAACAAGGAATGCAAGAACACTGCTAATTTGCAGACCCTTTCAAATGCAGAAATTAAATTCACTAAACAAGACAATTCGAATGCGCAATCTGATGTTTAGACAAGATATATGAGATCTACTCGACACAAACTCAAGAAACTACAGCTGATCATGCAGAGATTGCCCTGGCACGCAAGCTGAATCTGAAACGCAGCTTGTGCAGGAAGTGAAAATGCAGAAATTCAGAAATCTGATGCAGAGTTAATGCGCAGCTAAACAAGAATTAAATGCAAGGTTTTAGATGTCGCGAATTGGATGCAAAGTCAACCAATGCAAACTACAGCTAAGAAAAACTGCAGAAATCAAATCTGGCACGCTGGGATGATACGCAAGCAATCTGTATGGCACGCAACAGGGAACTACTTTCAGAAATGAATTAAAGCGAGAAAAACTGATTCAATTACACTTGTTAACTACGCAAACAATCTAGCTATTAGAAACACTGAATTAGAACTCTAATTGAAGCAAAAACTATTCGAAACCGACACATTACAGAAATTTAATCAAAATTTCAGAAACGAGTTAACAGAATCGAAATCTACTTCTAATAACAGAAATTAACTAAGCCTCAATCCGATTCCTTGCTGTCACTCAAGGATGAACTCGAATCGAGGTGGTCACGCCTTCAAAACGAAGAGATTGCTGAAGAAACGAAGAAGAAACGAAGAACAACGATGCTGCGGCGAGGACTTGGCGAAGACGCGACGAGAACAGCTGCTGCGTGATTTTTCCTTAAGTAATAACCAATGGACGGCTTAGATTGATCGAAGGAGATCCAACGGTAGATCTTGCTCTGATTGGAGCTAAACTTTTATGATGATGATCTGGGGTCAGGATCTGCCTTGTGGTAGCTCGGATCCTCCAGATGTGCAACGGATGGTCCAGATCAACTCTATCTGTGAATGGACGCTCTAGAGCCCTCCTTGCTTGATCCAACGGTTGATTTAGCTCTGATTGGGATGAAACCTTCAGATCTTGATCATAGAGCTTGATCAACCCTAATCCTAGCTCGGATTGCTTCAGATCGTCCCGGATGGCTCAGATCTAGCCGCTCTTGAATCGGACGGCCCGGATTAATCGTAGGCTTGATAATTCGATCCGGTTCACAACCGACTCAGGTTTGACCCAGTATGCCCTAAGTCCTTGAACTTTTGGTGCCTACAAAAATAGATCCAAAATTTAGTGGCCAATTAATCCAATTTAATGCAATTTTGCAATTAAGTCCAAAATGAAGGTAAGTTCTAAAACCTAGGGTAAAATCATAATTAAGCAATAAAAACATGGGTCAAACATGGATTTTAGCAATTAAAATAATCAATAAAATGGTGCTTATCAACTCCCCCACACTTAACCTTGAGCGTCTCGCGAAACAACTAAATAAGTATCCCTTAGGCTCTCTTAAGCATAATTAGAAGCAAATGAAAAGAAATTACCTAAGGTTGTCAATTCTCATAAATCTAAGCTTTATGGATTAGTATCTTGTCCTTAAATCAACAACTTAGCCTTTTCATCCATCATGAGTCATTGAGATGAATTTAACTCATAGCCTTTCAAGGAAAATTTTGGTGGCTCTCTCCTTAAGTTCTAAGTTGATGATGGAAGTGGAGCTCACTCTTACACTCATGATTCTTGTACTACCATAGGCTTGCTTATTATCTACTCTCCACCATTAATCATGATTAGGATCAACAACTATAAAAACAAGTAAAAACAAGGAAAATGATAAGAAATGGAGTAAAAGACTAAGAAAATGGAAAAATGTGAAAGGTAGAAGACTTGAGTGCTAAAAATGTTTCCAATGTGCTTTGCCCCCTCTTGACAGTCCTCTAATGATATCAAAAGTATGGGTGAAGTAAATCTTGAGTAATTCCTTTGGTTTGGATGAAAAACGCTTTCTTGGTTTCAATGTGCCATTTTCTTCTATTGTGTGCCAAATTCCTTTCTTCATTCTCTTTTCATCAAATCTTTTTCTTTCTCTTTCTTTCTCTCTAGTGGAGCTCAGAATGTATTGATACAAGGCTGTAATTTGGATGAGAAAACTCCAATGAATTCAAGGTGCCGAAACTCATGGATGTGCCAACTTGCTTCTTTATCTCTTTGTTTTTTTTTTCAACTGTTTTTTTTAAACTGTTTTTTTTTCAGCTGCTAGCTCACAGATTTTACTGCAGCTTCTCCTTATTTTATTGATGATGTGATCAGCTCCTCCAAATTCAGTAGCATCAATTAATTCTTGCAATCAAATGATACAAAAACCCAATTTTCAACCTCTTCTTGATACCAAACTGACTCATGGCAATTTAATTTCTGATTTTTCTCTTTTCCAACTGCATTTCCAGCTCACTTCTTCACCTTGTTGTCAAATGATCTTGCTCAGAACAATTAGCCTCAAATAACAGTGGAAAGTTCACTTGAATTTCAGCTCCATATTCAAGTTCCATCCATGGCACACTCACTTTCAAATGGATACAAACTGTTTTGTTTCTTTTTTTTTTTTTTCTTTAAATTCCAGCAACCCCTGCATTGATTCAGAAATATCCAACTACAATTCAGCTCCTAGAAAAGTAGCCAAAACAATTTCATAGCACTCTTTTCACTTGGGCACAAAATTTCCTGATTTTTCCTTTACACAGATTTTTTTTTCTCTTCACTTGTTTCCACCTTGGTTCCTCAACTCTGCACAGATTTCTGCTTCAATTCAAACTTTACAACTTCAATCCAGATTAAACAAAGAGTTACTGATTTCATCTTCCATAATTCCTACTTGATCCAAACCCTCTTGTGCTACCAACTCCATTAATTTCAGATTTTTCTTCATGGCACAGATTTCTGCCTTGAATCTGATTTGTTCAGCTTGTCTTCAGATTTCAACACTCGGCAGCAACCTTACATTAGTTTCAGCTCAGATTTTTAGCTTCTTTTCAGCTTTTGTACAGCCTTTAAGATTCTTTTCAGTTTCGGTACAGCTACAATTCAAATCAAGCTGTCCAAAACAGCTTTGGCACAGCTTTGTCTTCAACTTTCTGACTTTTCTGCAAAGAACAGCTGAGCTTGTTTTCTTCATTCATCAGCCCTCTCAATTCAGACTTCCAACAAAAGGTTGCTGATCTTGACTTCCCAACTATTGAGCCAAACCAATTTCTCTGAAATAGCAGATTTTTTTTTCTTCTCTTTACCTTGGCACAAGCTTTTGCGTGCCATTGTTTCTCATTGCAGAAAAATTTTCAAGAATCACACCATGCCACTTTGATCTTCAGAATATGATGAAAACTCTATGTGCTTGAATTGATTTCCATCCTCTTGCTCATTTTTGGTATCAAACTCAACTCCTTTGGCACATGAAAATTTTTTTCGAATTGAAGTGCCTCCTTGATACCAAATCTTTCCAAAAAGCTAGTCACTCCCCCACACTTGAATCTTTGTCCGTCTCGGGCAAAATAGCGTTAGAAACATTCAAAGCAAACAAGTCCATAGAAAAGTGAGGGTAAGAGTAAGAAATAAGTGAAGAAAAATGGAATGAACATGATTTTTGCCAAAATTTGATATGGAAAAGAAATAAAGTGATTAGTCTTTATAGATGTGATCCAATCATTGAAATATGATTTTGAAAGAACCTAAGCAAGTTCTAGAGCACAATGACATATGTGTATCACAAAAGTAAGGCTAATTCTCACTAGGTAAAAAAAAAAATAAAAAAAAAAATAATTCATCCCAAGTCCTCAATTAAGAATCTAAAGCAAGTAGTACTCAAGCGTCCAAGATTTCATCCATTAGCTCAAACCCTAAGTTTTGACAACCAAATTTAATTTATTTTCCAAAAGACTCTAAAATGCTATGGAATAACCTAGAGGGATACATTTATTCCTAATCATGCAAAAACATGGTATTTACAATGACTTTTATTCATGTTACTCTACTCACTTAATTATTAACAAGAACTCATTTTAAGAGTGAAAACATGCAATAAAGGAAAAGGCAACAAAGATCAAACTCCCTTTTATTTCTGGCGGTCGGAGTCTGTCAAGAAATAGCCTCCACCGTGGTAGTGGAGGAGTCTGGGTGTGCGATAGAGCTTCTTCCATTTCTTGAAGTTTACAGTGCATCTCTCCCCCACACTTGGACTTTACAGCAACCTGTTCAGGTGGACGAAGGTTATTTAAATACAAAACCCAATTAAGAGGTAGAGTGTTTTGAATTAAAGTAAAATCATCTCCTCCCTCTTTATTCTTTTTGAAACACCCTCCAGGGGGTTTTAGCCTGTTCAGATGAAGCTCCCACTCCAGAAGTCTTCTGGGCCCTGCAAAATCCTGTAATACCCCTCTCAAGCGTGCAGGGTAAGAAAGAAATGAAATAATATCAGTTTTTGCATACAATTTATCCAAAAATGAATCACATCCAATAAAATCAAGTTTAGGCATCTCAAAGAATTTTTTACAATGAATATCTACCCAAGATGCATTAAGACACCTATCATAATCAATGAAATCTATTTTGGATGTTCCAATGAAATTTTCCCAATTATTCCCCACACCTGACAAATCAAGAAATGTATCGCAGCCAATGAAATCAACTTTTGGTACCTCTTTTGATGTTTCAAAAAAAATAAAAGAAGTACTTACCTGATCGCGCTGAAAAATACCTGGAGGTTCCACAATGATAGATGTGTCCATAGCTCCCTCCTGGTCAAGTATAGAGTCCGTATCAGGTTCAAGTTCTAATAGGCGCTCAACTGGTATAAGTGATCCTTGGGGCTCTGTGCAATCCCCTACACTTTGAATCTCCACAGAAATAGGTGATCCTTGGGGCTCTGTGCAATCCCCTACACCTAGAATAATCTTTCCTGCTGTAAATGTGTCTGAAATGTCTTCTGAAAAATCCTCAGTCTCAGCAATAAGTATTTTCTCAGCCTCCTCTGAATCTATAACTCCTCCAGCAAAATCCTCTATAAATCTCTCAGCCTCTAACTCTGTCTGCTCCAGCATCTCAATAATATCCATGCTCCTGATGGAGTGATCCTCTCTCGGATGCTTCTTAGCATCGAAAAGGCTAAACTGAATAACCGTATCTCCAATCTCCATAGAAAGTGTACCGGCATATACATCAATCTTGGTTCTGGCCGTCTTCAGAAACGGTCTGCCTAAAATCAGTGGAGAACGGTGTGCCAAGTAATCTCCCTCCATATCTAAAATATAGAAATCAGCAGGAAATATCAGCTCCTTTACCTTCACCAAGACATCTTCAATCATACCTGCTGGGCGTGTCTGGCTCCTGTCTGCTAGCTGTATCACCACGCCAGTGGGCTGTAAAGGGCCTATGCCGAGCATCTGAAAGACTGACCTGGGCATCACATTTATAGAAGCTCCTAAGTCTAACATAGCATCGTGAAATATGGTGCTCCCAATCTCACAAGAAACAGTAAACATCCCAGGGTCTTCACATTTCTGAGGTAGGGCATGGATAAGTGAAGAAACATTTTTCCCAATGCTGACCAATTCATTTTCCTTAAGCTTCCTCTTGTTAACACAAAGATCCTTCAAAAACTTAGCATACTTTGGAACTGTTTTGATCATGGTCAACAAAGGTATATTGATCTCCACTTTGCTGAAAAGCTCCACTAGTTCATTAAATTCCTTAGCCTTCTCCTTCTCCCCTTGTCTTTTGGTTGGAGTTCTCCCTTGTGGAAAAGGCAAAGGAACCCTAAAATCATCGATTTTGGCCGGAGGTAAAGATGCTGAATTCTGCCCTGCTGCCCTTTGTGTAGTGGCTGCTGTCCCTTGTGTCTCGGCACTGATTTCTTCTTCGTTTGCCACCAAATTTGGAGGGTTGCTTGAGGAAAGGGTTGGGAACGGGCTAGGGTTGGAATCAGCTGAATTTGGACTCATTTCAGTGTTGTTTTGGGCCGGAATTGGAGAAGCTGTCCGGTCTCCTGAAAATTCTGCTCTTCGACTCTTCGGAGATGTTGTGACCTTCCCACTCCTCAAATAAATAGCACTCACGTTTCCTTTGGGATTAGGAATAGTTTGGGAAGGTAGTAGACTGGATCCTTGAGCTTGATTCTGATTGATCCCACTAGCCAATTGACCCAATTGCCTCTCAAGGTTGTGAATATGTTGTTGTTGTTGTTGGAACATTTGTCGCATCTCCATCATCTGTTGTTGCTGATCATTTCCTCCATTTGATCCCCCATATCCTCCTTGATTAGCATAGCTCCTTGACTGATTTTGAAAGGATGAAGTAGGCTGAAAATTTTGAGCTTGCTGTGATCCTTGAAAACATGGATTTTGGGGCTGATAAGAGGACTGATTGGGCTGATTAAATGGCTGATTAGCTTGCTGATATGATGGGAAATTTTGCTGTGTCATGTAGCCTTGAAAGTTCTGATTTTGAGCAGGAAAATTAGGGTGCGAGGGCTGAAAATTTTGACCTTGAAACCCTTGGTTGTAGGGCTGAAAATTCTGATATGTGGGCTGTGTGGGCTGAAAATTGTGTTGGCTTTGAGCTGGAAAAGCTGGGAATGACTGACATCCTTGCTGCCCTTGATAAGGTTGCTGGAATTGAGGTTCAAATGCTTGGAATTGTTGCTGAAAATGTTGAGAATTAGGTTGAAACGGAGGCTGAAAATTTTGATTTGATTGCTGAAAAGTTGGCTGATTGTTCTGAGGTTGCTGTGACTGCTGTAGGTTCGGTTGATGCTGCTGTGAAGATTGATTTTGAGGCTCTTGTTGGCAGAAAGCATTCCCATATCTCAAGTTAGGATGATTCCTCCAACCGGGGTTATAAGTGGAGGAATATGGATTGTTTCTGGCTGGCAATTGTCCTCTCACTAATGCAGCTACTGTCTCGTCCTGTTGGAGATTGGGGCATGAGTCTGAAGTGTGCTCTAGACTAGAGCAAATGCCACACACACTTATCACTTGACTAGAAGGTGGAGGTACTGAAGGAATAACACTAATTCTGTCCATTTTTAATTCCATTTGCTTAAAAGCTGAGGTAAGCTCCATCAATGCATTCTTAACCTCCTTGTTATCAGTGGGAACTACCTGAACTTCACCCACTCCTCTGGTGCTCAAGGCTCTGCCTCCAAATTGTTGGGAATTCTCAGCCATGTTAGAAATTAACTCCCTAGCTTGCATTGGTGACTTGTTCACTAAGGCTCCTCCAGCTGCAGCATCTATCAGGACTCTATCCATCTGCAGCAGTCCTTCATAAAAATATTGAATCAATAATTGCTCACTGATTTGATGCTGGGGGCAACTTGAACACAACTTGTTAAATCTTTCCCAATAATCATATAGTGTCTCGCCCACCACTTGCTGAATCCCACAGATACTTTTTCTGATTATAGCTGTGCGGGAAGCTGGGAAATACTTCTCCAAAAATGCCTTCTTCATTGCGATCCAACTAGACACATGTCCTGTAGGCAGATAATAGAACCAGTCCTTGGCTGCTCCTGTCAATGTGAAGGGGAAAGCTCTCAGCTTGATGTCTTCTTCAGAAATGCCCTGAGGCTTCATAGTAGAGCACACCACATGGAATTCGTGCAAGTGTCTGTTTGGATCCTCCCCAGATAAACCCTGAAATTTTGGCAACAAATTAATAAGCCCAGATCTTAACTCAAAACTTTCTCCTAGCTCTGGATATGCTATGCTGGAGTACTGAAATGCAGCGTTAGGTGCTGCGAGCTCCTTCATGGTTCTCTGGTGGTCTGCCATGTCAATGCCTGAGTGAGTGCTGATAGTCTGAAGAGGAGGGATATCTGCAGTCTCAGAAAGAATAGCCTGGCTCCTCCTGACTCTGAAAGTCCTTTCAATCTCAGGATCGAAATCTTCTAATTCAGCACCTAGAGACCTGGTCATAAAAACAAAACAAATCGCAGTAAAAGTGGATAAAAAGATAAATCAAATAAAATCAAATCCAAAGATATAACAATAAGCACAAAAGTAAGTCAAGAATGATATGAAATAAGTGCACAAGCAAAAATCAAACAAGTCAACTAACAGTTCCCCGGCAACGGCGCCAAAAATTTGACGTGCCCAAACTATGTGTCACGAATGTGGGCCTCAAATTTAGAATTTATAAATGAAAGCTGGAAACCCTTTTACAATCAAAAGTATGAAAATGTAATATAGGGGCCACAGGTCGTATTTTTCTCGGGGACTAGTTGTTGTGCTTGATTTGCGCTTGTATTTAGGTGTCGTTTGTGTTTTTGGGTTTCAAATAAAACTTGGGTTTTGGGTTGCTATTGGAAACGAAAATGCAATGAAATGAAATGGCAATAAAAATAAATGAAAACTAAACAAATGTAATAAAAGGGCGATAGCAAGTGATAACTCAATCAAAGGGAAACCGATTCACCCAAAGGAACTTAATCGAATTAGAGGAACAAATCTGAATTTAATTGCTACTAAATGCCAAACAATTAAATCAACACGGAAGCTAAACTTCAATTGAAACTAATGCAAAAACTTCAACTTAATGGTAAAAATGAAACTTGATACTAATGCCGGAAGGAAACTAGGAATTCAGTAATGATCCAAGCCCAAAACAAACTGATTTCAATCTATATGGCACAGCAAAAACAGCAATCAACTTGACACCAATCAATGCATTAGCCTCATCTTGATACAAAGTGGAAGAGTGAACCAAATTTGACACACAAGGTAGAGACTCATGCACCGAAGGTTTATCCTAAATGCAAAACTAGTTACTGATGAGTTCTGAATCAAGACTAATCACTTTATCTTGGAAATCAAACTAACAGCAATTGATATTCAAAACTAAAACAAGCAATTTCAGTTACAAAACAGAACAAGGAATGCAAGAACACTGCTAATTTGCAGACCCTTTCAAATGCAGAAATTAAATTCACTAAACAAGACAATTCGAATGCGCAATCTGATGTTTAGACAAGATATATGAGATCTACTCGACACAAACTCAAGAAACTACAGCTGAACATGCAGAGATTGCCCTGGCACGCAAGCTGAATCTGAAACGCAGCTTGTGCAGGAAGTGAAAATGCAGAAATTCAGAAATCTGATGCAGAGTTAATGCGCAGCTAAACAAGAATTAAATGCAAGGTTTTAGATGTCGCGAATTGGATGCAAAGTCAACCAATGCAAACTACAGCTAAGAAAAACTGCAGAAATCAAATCTGGCACGCTGGGATGATACGCAAGCAATCTGTATGGCACGCAACAGGGAACTACTTTCAGAAATGAATTAAAGCGAGAAAAACTGATTCAATTACACTTGTTAACTACGCAAACAATCTAGCTATTAGAAACACTGAATTAGAACTCTAATTGAAGCAAAAACTATTCGGAACCGACACATTACAGAAATTTAATCAAAATTTCAGAAACGAGTTAACAGAATCGAAATCTACTTCTAATAACAGAAATTAACTAAGCCTCAATCCGATTCCTTGCTGTCACTCAAGGATGAACTCGAATCGAGGTGGTCACGCCTTCAAAACGAAGAGATTGCTGAAGAAACGAAGAAGAAACGAAGAACAACGATGCTGCGGCGAGGACTTGGCGAAGACGCGACGAGAACAGCTGCTGCGTGATTTTTCCTTAAGTAATAACCAATGGACGGCTCAGATTGATCGAAGGAGATCCAACGGTAGATCTTGCTCTGATTGGAGCTAAACTTTTATGATGATGATCTGGGGTCAGGATCTGCCTTGTGGTAGCTCGGATCCTCTAGATGTGCAACGGATGGTCCAGATCAACTCTATCTGTGAATGGACGCTCTAGAGCCCTCCTTGCTTGATCCAACGGTTGATTTAGCTCTGATTGGGATGAAACCTTCAGATCTTGATCATAGAGCTTGATCAACCCTAATCCTAGCTCGGATTGCTTCAGATCATCCCGGATGGCTCAGATCTAGCCGCTCTTGAATCGGACGGCCCGGATTAATCGTAGGCTTGATAATTCGATCCGGTTCACAACCGACTCAGGTTTGACCCAGTATGCCCTAAGTCCTTGAACTTTTGGTGCCTACAAAAATAGATCCAAAATTTAGTGGCCAATTAATCCAATTTAATGTAATTTTGCAATTAAGTCCAAAATGAAGGTAAGTTCTAAAACCTAGGGTAAAATCATAATTAAGCAATAAAAACATGGGTCAAACATGGATTTTAGCAATTAAAATAATCAATAAAATGGTGCTTATCAAGAACTCGGAAGTCTGAGCCCGAGTTGGGAACTCGGGGAGTTCGAGCCCGAGTTGGGAACTCAGGAGATCTGAGCTCGAGTTGGGAACTCGAGAGCGCAGGTCGGGAGCTCGGCACTCGGCAGACTGAGTCGAAACTCGACAGACTGAGCTGGGAGCTCGGTAGACTGAGTTGGGACGTCGGCACTCGGCGAACTGAGCTGGGAGCTCGGCAGACTGAGTTGGGACGTCAGCACTCAGCGGACTGAGGTGGGAGCTCGGCGGACTGGGGACTGGGCTGTGAGCTCGACAGACTGGGTCGACACTCGGTAATCGGGGCTCGGGACTCGACAGTCGGGGCTCGACACTCGGGAGACTTGGTCGGGAGACCGAGTCAGAAGTCCGAGAGGCCCGGTCGGATTTGCATGCAGGAAAGAGAAAAGTCTCTCTTCATTGGATGAAGAGAAGATGAAGAGTCACATGGAAAGATGTGCTCTTTATTAGCTTTAATAAAGGGAAGGCAAAGAGACAAATAACTATTGATATTCATGGGATGAATATAAAAGGGGTCATGTCATTTTGAATGAACAACTAAGTGCTTCCTTCTTACCTTCCTCTCTTCTTCCTTCCCTCCACTCTTGGCCGAAACCTTACTGTAAGGTTTTTGGTATTTTTGAGCTACCTCAAGTTGCTAGCACAACTAAGGTAGTTCTCCTGAAGTTGAGAGATTGTGTCCTTGTGGATACGAATAGAGGCATGGACGTTTGAACGTGCAAGAGATCCGGCGCATCTTGGACGAGCGGGATAACCGAAGGGCATGCTTCAAAGGTATAAACGGTAGAGAAATCTATTAGATAGATAGCTTTGTACGAGTTTTATTTCGCATGGATCGCTCGTGGGTTCTTATTTCCGCTGCATTTTTATTGTTTTGTGCCGGGAGAACCCAACAATACAATCCATAGGAATCCATAAAATCATGCAAAAAACTACAAAAACATCAAGATATTGACTTCTTCCATTGGCAATCTTCCTTATTTCAATTTCTTCTTTTCCTACATAAACAAAAAAAATATGCTTTTTTATTCAAGAATTGTGTTAAATGAAACAGAAAATGGGTATCGCACATTACATAACATGACATAACATGTGAAAAGGGCATTTACATTGAGTTACACATGACATAATATTTAATAAATCATGTGAAAAGCCAGGAGCTTGTCCAGCAATTCATATGACAAGAAAATGGGTATCGTAAAGTTACATGTGACAAGAAAATGGGTTTGCAATTAACTGTCCAACAAGTTCCTTCTTCACTAAAGTTTGCTTCTTGATTTTCCAGGTTTACAATGAAGATAATCTTCAACAAAACAAGAAAATGGGTATCGCAAGGTTAGGCTTGCAAGAATTGGAACCTAATGTCACAAAAGAAATTGAACTAAACTTGCTTGCATCACTAGATGTGTTGATCAGACTGAAGCAATTGCACTTGAAGCAAAATGCTTGCATTACTAGATATGTGTTGATCACTAGATATGTGTTGATCAAACTTGCTTGCATCACTAGATAAGAAATTGAACTAAACTTGTTTATCATCTATTGCACTTGAAGTATTTGTTGATTAGACTGAAGCAAAATGCTCTGCCAGCATTTGCAAGTGATGTTGTGCCACTTCTGAGTTTTGTCTCTTTATTATCTATGATATGTGTTATTGAGTCATATCTAATGTTAATTACTAGCTCTAACATATGCATTAGGTTCTTGGAGGTTGAACATGTGTTTCTTAACTTATGCAAGGTGATTATTAACTTTGCATTAGGTCCAACTAAAAATCAGATGTAGTTATGAGCCTAAGAAGGTAATCATTCCAACTAAAAATTAGATGTAATTATGAGCCTAAGAAGGTAATCATTCCATAAAGGCATTCTACTTGATAGTTGGAAGAAATACTTGGAAAATCACTAGAAAACAAGACAAAATCATATAAGACAACTATAGAGAGATATGTGTATGGATATGATACAACAATTGATCTCTATACTAGCTTGTTTCATATAGACAAAATTAAAGAAACTCACCTAACCATAGTTACCAAATATTTCAACAAGCTTCTCTTCGGTGACCTAAAATACATTTGCCAAAATTAACATTAACATAATTAGCACCGGTTGCATATAATAAAATAATGATATTAATAAAACATACAATAACAAAAATTGCACAAACAAATATTAATATTCAAAAATAGTACCATGATCTACATCATCGTCGCCACCATCATCACCATGATCTACATCATCGTCGCCACCATCATCACCTGAACGGGGAGGATTCTGCATTGGAGCGGAGTTTAACTGAAGATGTCTCATGATCATATCCTGTTGCCGACGTAATTCTCTAATTTCTTGATCCCTTTGCGACATTTCTTCTTCTCTTTGGAATATTATACCTTTCAAATGGGATACCTCATCTTTCAAGCTAAGTATCTCAGGAGAAACTACTCGTGGGGTAGAAGAGGAAGATATGCCAGCAACTCTTTGGGTTCTGCTCAAGGAACCCATTCCTAATATTCTTCCCCCTTTGGCTCCCCCACTAGCCTCCAACCATAAATTCATGCAATTGTCAACAGAAGGTTCAGAGCCGCCAGTGTTTTCGCTAGGTTGCGAATTTATCAATGCTAGCTCTAAAATGGTAGGATATTTGAGCAATTAAATTCACTAACCACAGAACAAATGAGAAATCATACTTGAATAGATTGTTTGCTAGTTTGAAGCTAAGTATAGCAAACAATCTGATGGTAAAAATAAAAAGTGTGTTTAGTAGTAATTGGAAAACCAAAAATAAATTAACTAGAAATAATCAAATGACTAGTCACAGCTCTAGAAGTAATAACACTTAGCCTTAATTGAAGTTTACAAAACTTGAAAAGAGAGACATATATGTAGTTTGACACAGGCACAGTGAAGAAAAAAAGTAGCTAATTAACTAGTATAAGTCAATTTGGAGGTGATCTCATGTTCTTTGTAATGGTATCTATGATAATAGCATTCGAAGGGATAGAACTGGAATCGTACAATAAGGTTGAGTGCTAATGAACACGAACCAGAAGGAAAAGCACTCTTTCCGTCTCCTGAGCAAGGTACCTGACCACAAAACAAGGAGGAGACTCAAATGGAAGCTACTCCACGTAGATGCCGGCTGTCGCCGCCGTCGGGGTCCCATAGCCTGCTACCGGCGCTGCCAGAGCCCGCTGTCGGTGACCCGCGGCCTGTTGCCAGCACCGCCAGCGCCCCACAGCCTGCTGCCGCCGCCGCCAGCGCCCCACAGCCTGCCGCCGCCGCCACCAAAGCCCCGCGGCCCCCTGCCGGCGGACGCCAGCGGCCAGCAGCTCGAGGACGACGCAGCTACCGCCCCTCGGCCCGCTGCCGCTGCCCGCCAGTGGCCAGCGGCTCGGGGGCGACGCCAGCGGCTCAAGGACGACGCAGCCAGCGCCTCGCTGCTGCCGCCCGCCGGAGGTGTAGAAGGTGAGAAAAGAAACAAGAGAAGAAGAGTTTGTACCTGCTGCGTCACTGCTCCAAATCCACTGCGGCGCCCAAATTTCAGATCTAGGGTTTTGGTTTTTGGCCAAATGAGGGATGGGATGTTATATATAAAGTTATTTTGGGACGAATCTTTTTCATCCCTATTTTCATCCCTAATTTAGCAACCAATATACTTTTCGTCCCAGATTCTGGGACGAATCACAAAATTCGTCGCAGAATCTGGGACAAACTAAAGGATTCGTCCCAGAATCTTGGATGAATCTAGGTTTCGTCCCTGAATCTGGGATGAATCCATATTTCGTCCCAAAATCTGGGACGAATTCCTAGATTCGTCCCAGAATTAAAATTAATTATAAATATATAAATTGAGTTCAAAACCTTACCTAAAGATATCAGAATTACACGAAATCGATTTTTACGTGTTTGTCTACTTCTCCTGAATTTATAAGTCCTCTCAAATATAAATTTAAATTAATATATCAAAACCAATGATTTTTTATCCAAATTTGATTTTTTTTAATAGTTTAGTATTAAAAAATTTATGTTAATAAATTAAATATATTTAATTTGGTCTCAATAATGTTTGATAACATTTTTATAATCAGGAGAGCAACACAAACACATAGAAATAATTTTGTATCATTCTGAAAACTATCTCTCTAACATCAATTTGTAACTCTGACTCATATTAAACTTATAATTTATTAGCTGTATATACATTAATTACATATTTAATTTAACAATCAATATACAAAATATTGGATCAAAATATTTTAATTTATATTTGAGAGCACTTATAAATTCAGGAGAAGTAGACGAACACGTAGGAACCGATTTCGTGTAATTCCGATATCTCTAGGTAGGGTTTTGGAATCAATTTATATATTTATAATTACTTTTAATTCTGGGATGAATCCAGGATTCGTCCCAGATTCTGGGACGAATCTAATAATTCATCCCAGATTTTGGGATGAATCTAGGAGTTCGTCCCAGATTTTGTGACGAATTACCAGATTCGTCCCAGAATTAAAATTAATTATAAATACATAAATTGAATCCAAAACCTTACCTAGAGATATTGGAATTACACGAAATCGATTTTTACGTGTTCGTCTACTTCTCCTAAATTTATAAGTGCTCTCAAATATAAATTTTATCAATATATCGAACCCAATTATTTTTTTATTCGATTTTAATTTATTAAATAGTTTAGTATTAAAAAATGTATGTTAATTAATTAAATATATTTAATTTGGCCTCAATAATGTTTGATAACATTTTTATAATCAGGAGAGCTAGACAAACACATACAAGTAGTTTTGTATCATTCCGAGAACTATCTCTCTAACATGAACTCATGATTAATTAGCTGTATATACATTTACATATTTAATTTAACTATCAATATAAATAAATATTGGATCAAAATATTTAAATTTATATTTGAGAGTACTTATAAATTCAGGAGAAGTAGACAAACATGAAAAACTGATTTTGTGTAATTCCGATATCTCTAGGTAGGGGTTTGGACTCAATTTATGTATTTATAATTATTTTTAATTTTGGGACGAATCCTGGATTCATCCTAGATTTTGGGATGAATTCCTTGATTCGTCGCAGAATCTGTGACGAATTCCTATATTTGTCCCAGAATCTCGGACGAATTACTAGATTCGTCCCAGATTCTGGGACGAATCCTGGATTCGTCCCAGAATTAAAATTTATTATAAATACGTAAATTGAGTCCAAAACCCTACCTGGAGATATCGGAATTATACGAAATTGGTTCCTACGTGTTCGTCTACTTCTCCTAAATTTATAAATGCTCTCAAATATAAATTTAAATTAATATATCGAACCCAATGAATTTTTATCTGAATTTTATTTTTTAAATAGTTTAGTATTAAAAAATTTATGTTAATTAACTAAATATACTTAATTTGGCCTCAATAATGTTTGATAACATTTTTATAATCAGGAGAGTTAGACAAACACATAGAAGTAGTTTTGTATCATTCCGAGAACTATCTCTCTAACATCAATTTGTAACTTACTCTTATTTAACTCATGATTAATTAGCTGTGTATACATTTACATATTTAATTTAAATATTAAAATAAAAAATATTGGATCAAAATATTTAAATTTATATTTGAGAGCACTTATAAATTCAGGAGGAGTAGAAGAACACGTAGAAACCGATTTTGTGTAATTCCGATATCTCTAGGTAGGGTTTTGGACTCAATTTATATATTTATAATTAATTTTAATTCTGGGATGAATCCTGGATTCGTCCCAGATTCTGGGACGAATTCCTAGATTCGTCCCAGAATCTGGGATGAATTACTAGATTCGTTCCAGAATTTGGGACGAATCCTGAATTCGTCCCAAAATTAAAATTAATTATCAATACATTAATTGAGTCCAAAACCCTACCTAGAGATATCGAAATTACACGAAATTGGTTCCTACGTGTTCGTCTACTTCTCCTGAATTTATAGATGCTCTCAAATATAAATTTAAATTAATATATCGATACAAATGATTTTTTTATCCAAATTTATTTTTTTTAATAGTTTAGTATTAAAAAATGTATATTCATCCCTGATTCTGGGACGAATCCATTGTTCGTCCCAAAATCTGGGACGAATCAACTGATTCGTCTCAAAATCTAGGACGAATTCTATATTCGTCCCTGAGTCTGAGACGAATTTACAAATTTGTCCCAGAATCTGGGACGAATATAGGATTCGTCCCAGATTTTGGGACGAATCCTAGATTCATCCCAGATTTATAAAACTTAATTATAATAATTATTATATTTTTGAGAAATTCTGGGACGAATTTATTATTCGTCACAAATTTTGTAACAAATATTAAATTCGTTGGAGATTTGTCATAGAATTCGCAACGAATATTTAAATTCATTGCTGAATTTTGGGACGAAAAATATTTTGTTGCTAAATTGCGACGAATGTATTTCGTTGCTAAATTTGTTCCTAATTTGCGACAAATATTTTTTTTGTCGCCAAATTTGTTGTAATTTTGGGACGAAAAATATTTGTCCCAAAATTTCGTCCCTAAATAACTATTTTTTTGTAGTGATTTTTGACTTCATATATGACTGTTAGCCACTTATCCCTTTCTGAAATTTTCAAAACTTCTTCATAATCAGTAGGCTTCTCATCCTCAATGAGCAACACGTCATTTGATTCACTTATGAGAAATCTATATCTCTCAAGAATTTTACATGTTCTACCAGATCTACGAAGAAGTTGTGTCTCCATAGGTTCAGCCGATAGCTCATCACTATGAGTAATCGGTTGTGGTTCATGACTAGACATATCTTCTGTGTTAAGGCAGAGTGACCTAACCATGCTCTAGAGTATTCTCGATTTCATAGTTTTCCTTTTAAGCATGAATCACATGTATCAAATGAATCTAATTCAAATGATTCCAGAATTGTAAATTTTGGCAATTCAGACATGTGTTTATTACTTATATAGCCAAGATGACAATGTCATGAGTAGGAGGTTAACTAATCATCCTTTCAAGCACGTTTGTTGCTCACTTCGATATTGAATACGCCATCGGTATGTACTAATGCATACATATCATTGCACAAAGTTTCAATACTATAAAGAACCTCATTCAAAGTTATGTAACAATAATTATTACTAAATGCCAAATGGAAACCCTTTTAATTTAAACAAAAAATAGAAATAATGTTCTTTATTAATGCAAGAATGAAATAACAATTATCCGGTTCAAATACAAGTCCACTAGGAAATTTTAACAAATATGTTATAATGACCACAGTTGCAACCTTTGCTCCATTGTCAACTCGCAAATTTGATTCTCCCTTGACGATTATTCTACTATTTCTTAGCCCCTGTATGCCATTACATATATGTGAGTCACACTGAGTATCCAATATCCAAGTGTCAAAGTAAATAGCATGACAATCAATAATGAAGATACCTAAAGCGGGTGGGGCATTGAATGCTGACTTTTTTTTTTCAGAGATTCAAGATAGATCTTGCAATTTCTTCACTAGTGGCCCACCTTGCCACAATAGAGACATGGGCCCTTTTTTGCCGATTCTATCTTCTTAGTCTTTTTCTTCCCATTGACTTAATGCTTTGACTTTCACTTAGAATCTTTTTTAGAAGAGTCAACTAACATCACAGTTTTCTATTCTCTCTTAACAGAAGGCTCTATAATCTTGAGCATGTTGATCATTTCGAGAATGGTGTATTCAAGATTGTTTATCCGATAATTCATCATAAACTGTGAATAACTATTAGGCAAACTATGCAAAATTAATATCAATAATTAATTCGTGATCTAGCAAAAAATCGAGTTATCCCAATCACTCAGCGTAGTCATTCATCGTTGGTACAAATTGCACCGTATATCAACCCTCCTGCATTTTTGAGCTAAAGAGAAACTTTGAGACCTCAAAACTTTTGGATCTAGCTTGCTCATCAAAAAGCACATGAAGATGATATATAAGCATCCATATGCTCATGTTGTGATAAAACCTAATTTTGTCATGAAATAGGTATCAAATAATAAAATACCGAAACCCTCACTACACTAATATAACATAGGGAATGACCCATATCATCTCTCACAAGGAATATAGATGGTGAATTATAATCTTAGGATTGAATGTTATTGCTTGGTATTTTGAAGGTTAAATGGGGGTTTCGAATTTGGGTTCTAAGACTATTGATAGTAAAGATAAGCCTAACCTAATTTAATCTAGGAATGCAAAGAAATAACCAAGAGCATAAAGTGAAATATACTCAAACCTACTCTAAGCTTGCATTTGAATTCATGGTATGCAAAGAACAATTTAAACCTAAGCCTAACTTTGCATGGCAAGAAACAATTAAGGATTCTAATTACCATAACCCATATTACATTAACTGAATAGATCAAAATCTAAATGAACAACAAGCATGAAAATAGGGGAAATGAACCAAATCAAAATACAAGGAATTCAAAGGCACGAACAACTTCAAATCAATTCTAGGGATCTAAAGGTGCTTACAACCCGAGTTAAGGAATCCCCCATCTTAGATTAGATCGAGATCAGAGGAAGAATCATGGCAGCGACCGGATTTTAGCGTCTGATGATGGCGACTGTAGATCAGAATGGAGATGGATCACTAGAGCTTAAATAAACTGGCAAAGATAGGTAATCCCTCAATCCTATTGGAGGATGGATCTAAGGTGATTGGCGATGGAAGGTGAAAGAAAATCCTCCACTTAGCTGGCTAATCGAGTCGTGAAGATGATAGCATGAGAAGCCTCTGGAGATCCTTGATCGGTGGTTAGTGGTGGTTTGCAATATGGATGGTCGTTGATGGTGGTGGTGGCAACCGTCGACCGATAGAGGATGCAATGAAGTTCCACCCTCTCACGTAATGCCCTGCTTCCATCAAAAATCGTGATCCTAAGCACTATAGCTTCCATTCTCATTTCAATCTCGCCTCTTACTCTCAAATCTAAATCAACGACAAAAATTAACTCAGATCTGATCCAACAATTATAATCACTCCAGATCTGAATCCCAATCTCTAGATCTTAATCAATGGTTGTGATCTACTCCCCCTTGGCTTGGATGAACCATAGATCTTTGACAAGTGGTTCATATCTCCCCTGATCTCAAATGGATGGTTCAGATTATTCCAGACCTTGATCTCCTCTTCAAATGTAGATTTGAGCTCAATTTAGCCCGATCTGACTCAGATCTATAATCCTTAATCACCTACGAATACCACATTCAAATAGTTAGCCAAAATACCATAAATATGATATAATTTACAATTAAGTCCAAAATTAAATGTAACTCATGAAATGTGATATAAACATGAAATTAACACATGAGAAGATTAAAAAGTATGAAAATAGAAGCTTAAATTCCATGACAAAATAATAGTTATCAATTCTCCCACACTTATTCTTACACGTCCCAAGCAAGCAAATAAAACTATAAAACAAACTAACAATCATTTTCTCATCAAATTCCTTATAATACCTTGAAGATAGTAAAAGTAAATTACCTAGGGCTATCAAATTTAGAAGGTTTAAAACATTCATGAATACAATCCTTACAATAATTAATAATCATGGTAATTTCAATCCACTTAAAATAACTAAGTGAGATGCAACCTCACAGGGTAAATGTACCTACTCTAACTCTCACAATCATGTGTATAAGTGGGGCTCACTCAATGCCTCTCAATGACATTTCACCAGCATAAGCTTGCTTGTTATCTAATTCTCCACCACCATAAAACATAGCATGTATGAATAAAAAGAACTAATCGAAAATTGAAATGGGGTCACAAAGAACTAAGTGAAGCAAGCAAAAAGGAAAAGAATCAGTGAGGAAGTGAGAGTGTTGAAAGAATAAGGGGAATGTCTCCACATAACTTCACCATGAATCAATGAGGAAGTGATGCTCTTTCAACGTTTCTTATATGAAAATCTTAGAAATCTGAACTCTCCTTAAATTTCAAGTCTTGTTGATTTGTGTGGTATTTCTGAATTCTTAAAATCTTTCCACATCAAACTATAACTATAGTGTGCCAATTTTCTCTCCTAATCACTACATTATATCAACTTCTACTCCTTAGTATTTTAATGTTAGAGTAGATGCCTTACAAGTCAACTATTAGCTAGGACTTTATTGACTCTTATAACAAACATTCTTTATTTTAATATAATTATACTCAGTATGACATTTACTTTATTTGAATACCCATGCTAGATGCATAGATAGTCTTCAAGTATACTATAGTGAGATGTGGTGGTACATGTGGGATCAGTGGTGTTAATAGAGGGGGGGGGGGTGAATATCGACTCGCTTCTTTTTAAAGGACTTCATCGTCTGTTCGTTCGTTCTTGCTATCAAAGTGTTAGTACGTAGCAAAATATTAAATAAGAAAGACAAACACAGCAGACATGTGAGATTTATTTACTTGGTTCCCAATCCCCCCCAGGGTCAGTACGTCCAAGACCTATGTACTCGGCGTGAGTCCACTAGAGGTCTCCTTTCTGGAATTTCTGGAGGCGGAGAAAACCCATCTTACAGTATGATTTATAAGTGCAAAATGATAAATTGAAAGATAACTTGTAAACAAAAAGCAAACCAACAGAAATGAAGATTCAGGCAATCCGGAAGTCCGAAGTGCAACGCACTTCCTCCTGGAGCCTCCTTGATCGCAGAGCTTCGACTTAGCACTTTTGCTTCACACAGAATGACTAAGCAGATGTGGAACTTAATGTTCTGAGCTGAGGGGTTGAACCCTCCTTTATACATGGTTCTCAGGCACCTGATAGCTTATGGGGCGCCTCACAAGCGGTCAAACCTGATCCGAACTGACGAACTCGACGCAGGGATAAACTTGCATCCCAGGCGCCTGGTAAGCTTCAGGCATCTGATATGTTGGGCGCCTGGGATGGACACCCTCAACCTAGGGTACCCACCACACAGGGCGCCTGATTCATATCAAGCGCCTGGGAAGCCTTTTCCCAAGTTTGTATTTACTTGCGTTTGCTCTCTTACCTTGCCTTCGACTCCAGGTACCTGCAAGATAATAGAACATACAATAAGCAAACAAATAATCTTAAGCCTTAGTTGATTGACAGCCAGAGTTGTCTGGTTCTGACTTTGGATTTCAAATGAAATTCTAGGTCGAACCAACGCCTACTATTCCCTTTCCCGGGCAACGCGTCCTCACCTACTCCACCCTAGAGAAGTTACCCTTTGTTAGGATCTTACCGTTTGCTAGAGGGGGTGAATAGTAATTTTTCGATTTTTCTTCCTATAAATGTTAGTGCGCAAGCAGAATAATAAAAACTAAAACTAACAAACACAAAGAACACACCGATTTATGTGGTTCGGAGATGAAACTCCTACTCCACGACTGTCCGTAAGGTGGACGATCCCAATCCTTCGGTGGATGATTCCCCGGAACACCTCCGGCTAGCTCTTGTCACTCCTTGTGGGCGGAGAAACCTCGCCACAAACCTTGGACAATCCCTGAGCAATACTAGGCTACTAACAAGCTCTAACCAAGCTAGTTTCGCCCAGAAGAAATAGCCATACACGAGCTCCCTTAAATAGAGCTCAAGGTTGATATGACTGTTACCAGTCGACTGGTCCAGTACCAATCAACTGGTCGAATTCGAATGACAATTCAAATTCTGGTCACTATCAGTTGACTAGTCCTGGACCAGTCGACTGATCTTTCTGTGGACCCTATCAGTCGACTGATCCCTCACCAGTCGTGTAACGCCCCGAAATTTCCTATATGAAATATTAGGAAATATATAAATTCATGAATGTGAAATATGGTGAAATTCATGAAATAGTATCATGAGATATTATGAAATATTATGAATTCATAAATATGAAATATTATGGAATTCATGAAATAGTATCATGAAATATTATGAAATATTATGAATTCATAAATATGAAATATTATGGAATTCATGAAATATTATCATGAAATGTTATGAAATATTATGAATTCATAAATATGAAAGATTATGGAATTCATGAAATATCATCATGAAATATTATGAATTCATGGAATATAATTAATATTATGAAATTTCATGATAGGCTTGGCTTAATGGGCTTGGATTAGTGCAAAATGTGATAAAAAGAAAATATAGAAGGGAGGAAGCAGAGATTGAACCTTGAACCTCCTAGTTGCACTAGCAATGTCTTAACCATTGCACCAAGCCATGCTTCTTGTAGAGGGAATAAGAAACATGCTTGTTAAAAGCTAGGGAGGTGAAGAGACATGTCTTTTCATGAGAAAAGTATAAATAAGGGAAGTTGGAATAACTTCCTCTTTCTCTTCTTCTTCCTCCCCTCATCACCGAAATTCTCTTCTTCTCCCTCTCCATTTTTGAAAGTGAACCTAGGGTTCTAACCCTAGGAAATTGGAAGAGTAAAGGAAGCCTTTAAGGTTCTTACCTTCTACTAGGGCTAAGATTGCTAAGAGAAGGCAAACAAGGGAAACACTCACCTTCCTTCAACCAAGGGCATCTTAAGAGGTTAGAGAAGGAGAAAATCCAGCGAAAGGATGTAAGTATCCCCTCGCCTGCAGTGTAATAGTTCTTGAATGTGGTATCTTTTAACATGTTGTAAACAAAAACCTAGGGTTTTTGTTCTTGTATGTTTCAGCCACCCCCCTTAGGGGAAGGCCTTGTTTTCTTTTGTTACATGATTAGACCCTTGACACTTAGGGAATATGTGTATATTGATTTCCTTCATGATAGTTGAACAAAAGGGAAGAAGAACTAGGGTTTTGGTTCTTGTAAGATTCGGCCACCCCTTTAGGGGAAGGCCTTGTTCTCTTTTGTTACATAATTAGACCCTTGGAACTTAGGATATATGTATATGTGTGGTTTATGCAAAATGTTGTGAACAAAACCTAGGGTTACACCCTTGTGTAGGTTTCGGCCAACACCCAAGAAGGGACCTTGGTTACCCCTTGATGCATGTGAAGACCCTTTGGAATTTAGAGTATACCTATATGTTGTGTCCCTACATTTTTGTGATAGCAAAACCTGGGGTTTTGAACTTGGATGGGTTTCGGCCAAGGCTTAGAAAAAAAAGGTTAGTGAGGGTTGAATTATCCTACAATATATCCATGTTTAAGATAAGTATACAAGGTGTTTGAATAAATGTATGTGTGAATGATTAATGCAAAAGTCCTAATATTTCCCTACTCTTGATGTTTCGGCCAACCCACTAGGACTAGGGTTTGTAAAGGTCAAACTACCCTATGATATATGTTTATGGTTGGGGATGATCATATGTATATGTATGTGGTGTTAAATGGAATGGTTGATAAGGAAACCTTAATTGATAGCATGCTTTGATATGTTTATGTATGAGGTGTTTAAATGAGATGTTTGATTGAAATCTTAATTGATAGCATGCTACCACTTTCTACGATATGAGTATGACCTATGTGACCAAAGCTTGTCAGGTCTAAGGTAGGTTAAGTGGTGGAAATATGATGCATGATGAAATATGATGAACATGTATGAAATGTGATGTATATATGAACATGTATGACATATGATGCATGTATGAACATGTATGAAATATGATGAATATATGAACATGTATGAAATATAATGTATGTATGAGCATGCCTTATAGCCCATGGGGTACATTTATGAAATTGCATGTGATATGTTAAAATGCTTGAATGGATACTCAAATAGTATGGGATCAAGAGCACCCGAATGTGTGG
The DNA here is from genome assembly GCA_024364735.1 of Boesenbergia rotunda. NCBI lineage: Eukaryota > Viridiplantae > Streptophyta > Magnoliopsida > Zingiberales > Zingiberaceae > Boesenbergia > Boesenbergia rotunda. The sequence goes on along the minus strand of JAGFNQ010002107.1, from coordinate 458,217 downwards.
TGTGTCCCTAGGGGATCAAGAACACCCTTGAAGAGTGGTGTGTCCCATAAGAGTAAATATGGAGTATTCCTTAGCATATATGTAACAGCATGATAAGTATTTTACTTTTGAAGTTGTGTACCCGACTCGGAAGGGGGTCGTTAAATAAATCCGGGGTGCATGTTAACGTGGCTCCGGTAGGACGGAAGGGTCCTGCTCTAATGACTTGGTGGCTCGCTACCCCAATTCATTAGGGAACGCGCAATAGTTTCCGTGCGATAGTTGGTACACAACAGGGCCCGATATGATATGGATGTATTTTTAAGTAATACCATTATGGAATTGTTTTGAAAACATTCATTGAAAGCATTTGTTATATGTGAAGAGTATGCTTATGGTACTTGATACTGCATGCTTAGAAACTTAGATGTTTAATATGCTTTGATGAACTTATACTTATGATTGATTATGTGTACATGTTATATTCTTTCGCACGGATTTTGCGAGTAGGACAGGATCCTTACTAAGCATTTTGCTTACTAGTTTATGTGTTGTCTTATGCTGCAGATAAGGGTAAGAGACACTTAAACTAAAGGAAGAGGCAGGAGGGCTGAAGATGTGTGGGGTGATGGCTCGGGAAATAAAGATCTTCATATCTACAATATTATGCTTATGTTAACATTTCTTTAGTAATGAATGTTACACTTGGATTACTCACATACTTGATTTATTGGATTATATTGTGGTGTGAAATAATATGTGAACCTATCATGTTATATAATGTCGTTCTAGTATAGTGGTAAGTATTCTTGCATTGTTGTTTTAATGTCATGCTAGGGGATAGAAATAGAAAAAAAAAATATTACTATATGATTGAATGTACGTAACCCCGCCCCGAGAGTAGATATAAGGGCGGGCGTTACAAGTTGGTATCAGAGCAGGTTTCCCCTCCACCACACACACATCAAGCTTCATCCTGCCGCTTCCAAGTAAGAGATCCTAATCTCGCTTTATTTTAGTCCATGTACAGTAATGATAGAAATAGAGATGGTTTATGCTTGCATAATATAGAGATGATTTATGCTTGCATAACAAGGAAAAGTAGCAGTAATTCTCATGTTAACTTATTTATCATCTGTATGATAGATATATGGCTAGAAGACGTAGCAACCGGGGTAATGAGACAGTACCCCCACCTGATATGATGCAAGTGATCACAGATCTGCAGCGTCAGGTCACTGAACAACAGCAGATAATAAACACTCTGATGACCCAGCAGGGGAACACTACAACCCCGCAGGGAAGTCAGAATGTAATGCCTACTGAGCCTCCAACTGCACAGGCACCCCCGGACACTCCGGCCCGGGGAGCCCGACAGGAGGCCTATTTGATTCAGTGGCAGAGACTGAAGCCGGAAAAGTTCTCGGGCACCTGCGAGCCCTGGGATGCTCAGGCCTGGCTCAAGACAGTTGAGAGCACGGTGGAATTATTAGACTGGCCCGAGCACGAGAAAATTAAATGTGTCTCGTTCTGCCTCACTGGCGACGCCAGGATGTGGTGGGAACGGGTAAAAGCTAGAAGGTCAGTGGACCAAATGAAGTGGAAGGACTTTGAGTCCGAATTTCTAGAGGAATTCTTTAATATGCGAGTCACGAACAGGCACTTTGATGAGTTCACTGAATTCCGGCAGGGGAATCTCTCAGTCAACGATGCCGTTAAGCAATTTAACAGACTGGCACGATTATGTCCGGAGTTGGTCAGTACAGAGAAAGAAAGGGTCAGATTAATGCTCAAGATGCTCAGGCCCGAGATAGCTCTGAATGTGGCTGGTGGCGTTAATAGGCCCCAGACCGCAGAGGAGCTGTTCAGCAGCGCCCTTATTACTGAGCATTATCTAAAGAAGTTGAACCCGCAGAGCCAACCACTGACCGCCAGCAAGTGTCAGGATCGGTCGGGAGGTCAGAAACCTCCAAATAGCAACCCCCACTGGAAGGAGAACCAAAATGGAAAGAGAAAGCCAGGGGATAAATCTGCCAGTGGTTATTTAGGCAAGAAGCCTAAATATCCCCAATGTGCCAATTGTGGGAAGATGCACCAAGGGACATGCCTTTTAGGCGCTAGGAGATGCTATACTTGCGGAAAGGAAAGACACATGGCCATGGAGTGTCCTGCTGCAGCCAAAGCACCTCAGCCGCAATATGATCAGTACAAAGGTGCTCCTTCCCAGTTACACCTGATGCAGGCAGCTATAGATGGTACTCATATATGCCAGGGGAGATTAGAGGCCCCGCCTGCCACGACAAACGCTAGAGTTTTCTCTCTTACGAAAGAAGACGTGGCGACTGCCTCTACCGTTGTCACAGGTCAGATATTTATTTACAGTCAGTATGCTACTGCTTTATTTGACACTGGGGCAACGCATTCGTTTATCTCTATGCAATATGCCAAAAGAAATAATATGTCACTACAAGATTTAGACTGTAAATTTCTGACAACACTGCCCACGGGTGAGGTGATACCCTCTACCCAAATGCTACGGGCCGCACCAATCAGAATCGCAGATAGGGAACTTTACTGCGACCTGATAGTGCTAGATATGTCAGATTATGATGTGATATTAGGCATGGATTTCTTGAACAAATATGGCGCCTCCATTGAGTGCCGGAAACGTCTTCCGACCTGAGACGGAAATTCTGTTCGAGTTTATCGGGGAGCCGAAGAAGAGGACAAGTAAATTCTTGTCGGCTCTGAAAGCAAGGAAGATGTTAGAAAAGGGATGCACGGGATTTCTAGCTCATGTGGTTGATACCAATCCTACAGAGGTCCCGAAGCTAGAAGACGTCAAAGTCGTATGCAATTACCCAAAGGTATTTCCCGATGACTTACCAGGGTTAGCACCTGAAAGGGATATAGAATTTGCAATTGAGTTGGTTCCTGGTACTAACCCCATTTCCAAAGCACCGTACCGTATGGCACCGAAGGAATTAAAGGAACTGCAAGGACAGTTACAAGAGCTTCTTGACAAGGGACTCATCCGCCCTAGTCATTTCCCTGGGGAGCTCCCGTACTGTTTGTAAAAGAAAAGAAGGATGGGTCGATGCGAATGTGTATCGACTATCGGGCACTGAATAATGTGACTATCAAGAACAGGTACCCTCTACCCCGGATAGATGACCTGTTCAGATCTTAGACCGGGAAGTTAAAAAGGCTAAGGAACAAGGATGTACCCTTAGTAAAGGTTCTGTGGCGGAACGAACGATTCGAAGAAGCCACGTGGGAACGAGAGGAGGTAATGCGATTAAAGCATCCGGAATTATTTTAAAGTTCGGGACGAACTTTTTATAAGGTAGGGAGGATTGTAACGCCCCGAAATTTCCTATATGAAATATTAGGAAATATATAAATTCATGAATGTGAAATATGGTGAAATTCATGAAATAGTATCATGAGATATTATGAAATATTATGAATTCATAAATATGAAATATTATGGAATTCATGAAATAGTATCATGAAATATTATGAAATATTATGAATTCATAAATATGAAATATTATGGAATTCATGAAATATTATCATGAAATGTTATGAAATATTATGAATTCATAAATATGAAAGATTATGGAATTCATGAAATATCATCATGAAATATTATGAAATATATGAATTCATGGAATATAATTAATATTATGAAATTTCATGATAGGCTTGGCTTAATGGGCTTGGATTAGTGCAAAATGTGATAAAAAGAAAATATAGAAGGGAGGAAGCAGGGATTGAACCTTGAACCTCCTAGTTGCACTAGCAATGTCTTAACCATTGCACCAAGCCATGCTTCTTGTAGAGGGAATAAGAAACATGCTTGTTAAAAGCTAGGGAGGTGAAGAGACATGTCTTTTCATGAGAAAAGTATAAATAAGGGAAGTTGGAATAACTTCCTCTTTCTCTTCTTCTTCCTCCCCTCATCACCGAAATTCTCTTCTTCTCCCTCTCCATTTTTGAAAGTGAACCTAGGGTTCTAACCCTAGGAAATTGGAAGAGTATAGGAACCCTTTAAGGTTCTTACCTTCTACTAGGGCTAAGATTGCTAAGAGAAGGCAAACAAGGGAAACACTCACCTTCCTTCAACCAAGGGCATCTTAAGAGGTTAGAGAAGGAGAAAATCCAGCGAAAGGATGTAAGTATCCCCTCGCCTGCAGTGTAATAGTTCTTGAATGTGGTATCTTTTAACATGTTGTAAACAAAAACCTAGGGTTTTTGTTCTTGTATGTTTCGGCCACCCCCCTTAGGGGAAGGCCTTATTTTCTTTTGTTACATGATTAGACCCTTGACACTTAGGGAATATGTGTATATTGATTTCCTTCATGATAGTTGAACAAAAGGGAAGAAGAACTAGGGTTTTGGTTCTTGTAAGATTCGGCCACCCCTTTAGGGGAAGGCCTTGTTCTCTTTTGTTACATAATTAGACCCTTGGAACTTAGGATATATGTATATGTGTGGTTTATGCAAAATGTTGTGAACAAAACCTAGGGTTACACCCTTGTGTAGGTTTCGGCCAACACCCAAGAAGGGACCTTGGTTACCCCTTGATGCATGTGAAGACCCTTTGGAATTTAGAGTATACCTATATGTTGTGTCCCTACATTTTTGTGATAGCAAAACCTGGGGTTTTGAACTTGGATGGGTTTCGGCCAAGGCTTAGAAAAAAAAGGTTAGTGAGGGTTGAATTATCCTACAATATATCCATGTTTAAGATAAGTATACAAGGTGTTTGAATAAATGTATGTGTGAATGATTAATGCAAAAGTCCTAATATTTCCCTACTCTTGATGTTTCGGCCAACCCACTAGGACTAGGGTTTGTAAAGGTCAAACTACCCTATGATATATGTTTATGGTTGGGGATGATCATATGTATATGTATGTGGTGTTAAATGGAATGGTTGATAAGGAAACCTTAATTGATAGCATGCTTTGATATGTTTATGTATGAGGTGTTTAAATGAGATGTTTGATTGAAATCTTAATTGATAGCATGCTACCACTTTCTACGATATGAGTATGACCTATGTGACCAAAGCTTGTCAGGTCTAAGGTAGGTTAAGTGGTGGAAATATGATGCATGATGAAATATGATGAACATGTATGAAATGTGATGTATATATGAACATGTATGACATATGATGCATGTATGAACATGTATGAAATATGATGAATATATGAACATGTATGAAATATAATGTATGTATGAGCATGCCTTATAGCCCATGGGGTACATTTATGAAATTGCATGTGATATGTTAAAATGCTTGAATGGATACTCAAATAGTATGGGATCAAGAGCACCCGAATGTGTGGTGTGTCCCTAGGGGATCAAGAACACCCTTGAAGAGTGGTGTGTCCCATAAGAGTAAATATGGAGTATTCCTTAGCATATATGTAACAGCATGATAAGTATTTTACTTTTGAAGTTGTGTACCCGACTCGGAAGGGGGTCGTTAAATAAATCCGGGGTGCATGTTAACGTGGCTCCGGTAGGACGGAAGGGTCCTGCTCTAATGACTTGGTGGCTCGCTACCCCAATTCATTAGGGAACGCGCAATAGTTTCCGCGCGATAGTTGGTACACAACAGGGCCCGATATGATATGAATGTATTTTTAAGTAATACCATTATGGAATTGTTTTGAAAACATTCATTGAAAGCATTTGTTATATGTGAAGAGTATGCTTATGGTACTTGATACTGCATGCTTAGAAACTTAGATGTTTAATATGCTTTGATGAACTTATACTTATGATTGATTATGTGTACATGTTATATTCTTTCGCACGGATTTTGCGAGTAGGACAGGATCCTTACTAAGCATTTTGCTTACTAGTTTATGTGTTGTCTTATGCTGCAGATAAGGGTAAAAGACACTTAAACTAAAGGAAGAGGCAGGAGGGCTGAAGATGTGTGGGGTGGTGGCTCGGGAAATAAAGATCTTCATATCTACAATATTATGCTTATGTTAACATTTCTTTAGTAATGAATGTTACACTTGGATTACTCACATACTTGATTTATTGGATTATATTATGGTGTGAAATAATATGTGAACCTATCATGTTATATAATGTCGTTCTAGTATAGTGGTAAGTATTCTTGCATTGTTGTTTTAATGTCATGCTAGGGGATAGAAATAGAAAAAAAAAATATTACTATATGATTGAATGTACGTAAGCCCGCCCCAAGAGTAGATATAAGGGCGGGCGTTACAAGTCGACTGGTCCACTCCCTAAGTCTAGGGTTACCCTTCCCAAGTACATTTTCCTCAGCACTCGAACCCTCACGACTTAGCCCCCGAGTGCAATTCCCTCAGCACTCGAAACTTCACGACCTGGTTGACTCTTCATCCAGCAGCCTCGATCTGTTGCCTTCAAGTCCTCTTCGACTTTGGCTCCCATCCCTCAGATGCGCACACAAGCCCTCGGCTTGCCTCCATGCCATCCTTCACGCATGACTCAAAGTCCGCTTCCCTCAACTCATCGTTCCTGCTCCAGCAGCCTTGACCTATTGCCTTCAAGCCCTCTTCGACTTTGGCCCTCGTCCCTCAGATGCGCACACAAGCCCTCGGCATGCCTCCATGTCATCCTTCACGTACGCCTCGAAGTCTGCTTCCCTTGACTCATCATCCCTGCTTTGCCCATGGTCCCTCGGATGCGCACACAAGCCCACGACTTGCCTCTATGCCACCCTTCACCATACCCAAAGACGTCCAACCAAGTCTATGTGTATCCTGCAAATCTACACACTCACATACACATATTAGATCATCATGAAACCATAACTTAATAATATTGACACATACATCAAAACCCATGATCCTCCCGATCATACTTGGGTCGATTGTGTTGGATCGAGAGAACCGATAGAGGGGGGGTGAATATCGGAAAGCGTTCGGATTTGAGATAGAGAAATTGCACAGCGGAAGATTAAAATCAAAAACACACAAACACAGATATTTTTACTTGGTTCGGAGCCTAGGTCGACTCCTACTCCAAGGCCCACGGTCGTTGACCGTTTACTGCGGGCAATTCTATATTTTCGCAAAATGGTTTACAAATCAATATTACAATTGCAGTATCGTAAACACAAAGAGGAAATTGCTCTTCGTTACCGACGTCCGATGTAGATTGACTTTTTCGGAGCGTAGGGACGTCGTTGACTCGAGTTGGGAGGTTTTGGGAGCAGAGCGTGGGAGCAGAAGAGCGTAGAAGCGTTGAATGAAGTTGTGTATTGAGCCTTGGGGTCGAGGGCCCTTTATATAGCCCTGGGGGCGCCCCCCCCCCACGTGTCGGTCGATCCGCCATTTGCTCGGTCAGCTTCTGATCTCTTCGAATTCGGGATCAGCTTTGACCGGGGCGTCCAGAGCGCTCGGGGCACTCGTATTCACCGGGTCAAGCTCTCATCTCTTGGCTTCGAGGGGAGCCGCTTCGGTAGTTGGTGCTGGGGGCGCCCACAGCATGCGGGGCGCCCGCGCGCGATGGGGGCACCCGGAGCATCCGGGGCGCCCCGACAGACAACTATCGAAGCGGTTTTTGCTCCTGCTGGTTGGTCTTCACCTTGGGGCACCCGGAACATCCGGGGCTCCCTATTCAGCTTCTGCCTCACTCCTTTGAGGCTCTTTGAGCTGCAGACACTTAGTCCTTCGGTCTTGCATCCAGGATTAGTCCAAAAAGCAGTAACATATTAATTTTTATACAGCCTTAGCTGTCTTGGTTCTGACTTTGGGTCTCCAAAATGGAACCCTAGGTCGAACCGACGCCTACTGTTCCCTCGACGGGGAACGCGTCCTCACCTACTCCTCTCGGGAGAATGTACCTGATGCCAACCGCTCCTCTAGTTGGGCTTTTGCCTAGCGGTCCTTCGCTAGGTCTTGGTGTAACGCCCGATTTTTTTTCCTAAGCGGCGTTACGCTAAACATACATGTGCATATGTAACATCTTAATGCAGCGGAATAACTAGTACTTAAATCATATACACATGTCTGGGCTATCATTCATGGACATGGTGACATTATACTTAACATATTACTAGCATACCTAGCATCATGACATCAACTTTCCATAACTTATTCATAAGCATTTCAGGTAACATATTATCAGCATGCATAGCATCATGATATCAACTTTCCATGACTTATTCATAAGCATTTCAGGTAGCAAGTAATTTATCCATAACTTCACGTATAGTAGGTTGTTTCTTAGGCATAATTATCATAAGTCGAGCATAACCCAAAGTAAGCATTGTCAGATCATAAAACATGCAATAAGTGAAATGAGAGGGTTTCTTGGCCATGTCACTACTACACATCCATGTTCTAGCCTCTCCTGCTGCTTCCCTTAGAAATCTCTTGCTTGATCTGCGGTATAAGAAAATAAGACTATAAGCACGGAGGTTTAGTAAAACCCTTTTCCTACTCACAAAATCCATACGTCGTATAAACATGAACATCATGCTTCAATCCTACATATCATAGCATACTTGTTATGATGAACATCTACACAATCATGGCATCATCGTTTTAGCATAAACATAAATAAAATCATTGCATCCGAATTTAGCATGTACATAGATATCGTGGCATCATACTTAAACATCGACATAAATGGAATCATGGCCTCATATCTTAGCATGAACATAAACATAATCATGGTATCATAATTAACATGAACATAAACATAGTCATGACATCATAATTAACATGAACATAAACATATCCTAATTAACATGAACATAAACACAATCATGGCATCATAATTAACATGAACATAAACATATCCTAATTAACATGAACATAAACATAATCATGACATCATAATTAACATGAACATAAACATATCCTAATTAACATGAACATAAACATAATCATGGCATCATAATTATCATGAACATAAACATAGTCATGGCATCATCATCAACTTGAACATAAACATAGTCATGGCATCATCATTAACATGAACATACTTTGCATTATCGTACTTTTTATAAACATACTTTTCATAAACATAATGCATAACATGAATGGATGCATGGGCAAATGCATATATCATAAGGATGCTTAGTTTAAAATCATACTTTTCATTACTTAAACATAATCATAACATTCATTGGGGCCCTGGCTTGTGCCACATTCATTCATCATATGCGTGCAACCCTAAGTAAATACGAGGTAGCTAATCTCGACCTACTAGGGTAAGGACAGCTTCATCGGTAGTCCCGAACCGTAAGGACAGCTTCATCGGTAGTCCAGAACCGTGGACCTTACTCAGGTCCGGTACAAGCCCATTCTTAAAAATAAAATACTTTCACATGCTTCTTCATTCATACAACATTCATCATACAACATTCATAGCATATTCATTCATTCTTAATGCTTAACATCATCATTATGCCTTATAGGCATGAATCTTATCTTCATTCATCATTTTCATTCCATATCATCATTATGCCTTGAAGGCATGAACTTTAACTTCATTCATAATTTTCATTCATAACATGTCATGCATACATATCATTCATAAATCATGGCATACATTCATATTATTCATAAATTACGGCATGCATACATATCATTTCTAAATCATGGCATACCTACATATTTAGCATCTTGATTCATAAAAACATGCATCGTCATGGTACATGGAAAAACATGCCTAGGTCCTTTCGTACATGATACATTTCCTTGGGTTCATGGCACATGTCTAAACATTAATGAATCATCATTACAAGTGTCCTAACATATAATTCTTGACACATAAGCTAGGGTTTTCATTGGCATAAAATTCTTCCAACATACTTAAGCATATACATCCATCATAGTACCCTATAAACATGCATTCTTGTGGTCTTAACCCACTCCAAATCCTAGGTTATGGCCTTGGCCGAAAACCCTAGGGAACCCTAGGTCCATGGAACAATTCATATAGGTCACAAATGACATCCCATACAACATAAAATGCTATAGAAAACCTTTGATCCCATAGCTAGAGTGATAAGTACCATTTTTGTGATTATTTTAGATGTTAAAATCCATGTTTGACCCATGTTTTTATTGCTTAATTGTGTTTTACCCTAGGTTTTAGGATCTCCTCTTATTTTGGACTTAATTGCAAAATTACATATTTTTGGATTATTTGGCCACTAATTTTCTGATATATTTTTGTAGGCAAGAAAGGATCCTGGACCTAGGGCGTACTGGGTCAAACTTGAGTCGGATGTGAACCGGATCGAATTATCAAGCCTACGATTAATCCGGGCCGTCCGATTCAAGAGCGGCTAGATCTGAGCCATCCGGGACGATCTGAAGCAATCCGAGCTAGGGTTAGGGTTGATCAAGCTCTATGATCAAGATCTGAAGGTTTCATCCCAATCAGAGCTCAATCAACCGTTGGATCAAGCAAGGAGGGCTCTAGAGCGTCCATTCACAGATAGAGTTGATCTGGACCATCCGTTGCATATCTGGAGGATCTGAGCTACCACAAGGTAGATCCTGACCCCAGATCATCATCATAAAAGTTTGGCTCAAATCAGACCAAGATCTACCGTTGGATTTCATCCGATCAATCACAGCCGTCCAATTGTTACTACTTAATCAAATTTCCTGCGCAGCCAAGCCTTGTCGCGTCTCCGCCGCAGTCTTTCTTCTTCGTTCAGCTGTTCTTCATTTCTTAGCTTGTTTCTTCATCAAAGGAGGCGCGACCCTTCAATCCATCATCAAAGCAAGGGCTAGGCTAGTGAAGAGAATCTCAGCGAGGTTTTAGAATCGATTTCTGCTCAATAGCAAGGTTGCGCGAGGTTTCGGCAGTCTGCTATCCGACTTCGATGAACTCAGCTGCATTCCATTTCCACCGCATCCGAGCTGACCAGAGGGGTTCCCTGGAAGGTTTCGGTCACTCCCAAATCCATTTCGCAAGCCACAACAGTGAGATTGAAGAATTCGGAAGCTGATTTTAGTTTGAGCAGGTTTTGGTCTGTTTCAGTAGCAGAGACGTATCTTCACTAATTTGCGGAGCTTGCGGGTCCGAGGTTCTCCCTTGATTGACGACCAAGGAGCTCTTGAGTTGAAGAATGGTTGAGGAGTAGCTTAGTTTCTTAATTTCCATGTTTTGTAGCTTAAACTCCATTACTGCACTTGTTCTGTTTTTGTAGTTTCATATCAGCTGTTTAAGTTTGCAGTTCTGAATTGTTTAGCTTAATTAGGATTTTAATCTTCCAGTTCAGTGAGTTAGGAATCTGTGTAGTGATAGATTGCATTTAATTTCAGTTTATTTCTGTGTTTAATGTTTGTGTATCAGATTGTTAGCTTGCGTATCAGACCAGTCCCTTTCCATTGAATTCCTGAATTTAGTTCCAAGCTCGTTTTAGTTTTACCTTATGAGTTTATCTTGCAGTTTAGTCTAGCTAATTAGCACTCGTTTTAAGCTTTGCCCATCAGACATTGCGTACCAACTTCAATTAGGTAACCTGATTTCCATTTCTGAATTCAGCTTTTCATTTCTGAAATTGTCAGCTGCCAAGGCTGAGAGTTTCTGATTTCCAGACCAAATTCTATATCAAGTGATGCCTGTTTCTTTTGAATCTTAGTCGAACCTTGGATGGTAGCATTATAGTTCAATTGTCTTGCATGAATTGGCATCAAACGTGTAGCTGCATACTTATTTGCTATCTCTGAAATTTCTGTAGTTTTCTGCAGAATTGGTGTATCAAGTTCTTCAACATTTGTTTGATTAATCTGTTGGGATCTTAATGTCTTCAATTATCCCTGTATATCACTGCGTTCATGGCTATACTTTCCATGTTTAAATTGATTAGCTTCAAATTCTAGGTTGGCAGTTTATATGTTAAGCAATCCACATCAGATTTGGCACATGAGCTTCATCCATTTGGGTAGCATGTTTACATCAAATTCTTCACAAAGTTTCAAGTGGAATTTTGGCATTCGGTTGTGCCAAGTTGAATGAAATTTCTAGGGTACTTTTGAGCTTGAATTCAGTCTTTTTGCTGTCATTGTATTTCGGAAATGTTAGTATTAACTTGGCACAAAAATTCAGTTTTGGCACAAGGGTTGGCCCTTGCGTGCCTAGCTGTTTTGGGTGAAGTTTTGCATCAAGTTTTGACTTATCTTTTGGGTGTAGAATAGTTTTGAAATCAATTGATATCACCCCTCAGTATTTCTGAATTTTCTGGGCATTGGTTGGCTTGCAAAAACTATAGCTAGTTTGAGTTGAATAGCTTGTTTAAAATCTGAATTTCATATGCTATTATTGTGTTAAGGTTGTTTGATTTCTGGAAGTTGTCTCCACTGCTGTGTTGTTTCATTGCTTAGCATTAGTTGCTGAATTTGAAATCAGATTCGTTTTCGGAAAAAAATTGGTTAAGTGCTTTATGTGATCAAGTGGTCCATTGGTTGAATGATAACTTGCTATCACTTGTTAAGTTCCATGGTTGAATTTTCCTTCATTCTCATTGTGTTTTCATTCTAAATTGAAACCCAAACCATATTTCATTCGAAACCCAACATTCGCAAACGACACCTAAATACAAGCGCGAATCGAATAACGTCAACTAGCCCCGAGAAAAATACGACCTGTGACCCCTATATTACATTTTCAGAGTTTGATTGTAAAAGGGTTTCCAGCATTCATTTATAAATTTTAAATCTGATGAGCCCACACTTTCGTGACAATTTAATTTAGTATATTTGGGCTTGTCAAATTTTTGGCGCCGTTGCCGGGGAAGCAACTAGTTGATTTGTTTGATTTTTGCTTGTATACTTTTTTGACATATCATTGGGTTCTGTTTTATTTTGCTTTATCTTTCATATACGGTTGCTGCCATTTTTCTTGTTTGTTTTGTGACAGGACTGCCAGTTCAGAATGTTTCCATCTACTTACCAGCAGCCGTGTCAACAATTCCAACAAAATCAGCAACCAAATCAAAATTTTCAACATTCCTGTGAAAATTTTCAACAACCAATGCAGTTTTTTCAGCCTAATTGTCAGCCAAGTCAGCCCTTCCAATTTCAGCAGCCAAGTCAACCAAATTTCCAACAATTTCAGGAAGGGCAGCCACAATTTCAAAGTTTCGATCAACAAATTCAGCAATTTCAGCCACCACAACCATTTTAACCGCAATTCTAACAATTTCAGCCGGATTTTCAGCCAATTCAACCAATTTTCCAACAAAATCAGATTGGGCAGCCACTATTGCAAAGTTTTCAGCCCCAAATTCAGCAATTTCAGCCTAACTTTCAGCCACCTTATCAACAAGATCCATCATTTTTTCAAGGAATTCAGCAAGGGTTTTCAGATAATTCTAATTTCCAGCAACCATGTCCATTACCGCAGTAATTTCACCCTTGCAATCAGAATTTTCAGCAGCCTAATCATAATTTTCAGCCACCAGAATTCCAGTTTTCCAACCAACAATTTCAGCCCTATGATCAGAATTTTCAGGGCTACAACTTCCAACAATCTCCACCAACTTGTGAACCAAATTTTCAGCATGTTCAACCATTTGATCAGCCCCCACAGTCTCCATTTCAGAATTCACAGCCTCCTCTTGATTTTCAGCAGCCTTATATTACTTTTCAAGACCAACAAGAGCATGAGGCTCTACACCAAAGGATTATGGAGATGTGTCAACAAATCCAACAACAACAATGGTTTCAAAACGTGCAAGATCGATTGAATCAGATAAAAGCCCAAAGATCAGAACAATTAGCTTCTCAAGCTGCTTTTAATTCTGAGAGCCCCGGAGTTGGATTTATATCAGTTCAAGGTGACCCTAGTGCATGGCCAAGTCCTTCTTCAAGTAATCTTGCACATTTGATAGAAGAAGAAGAAGATGACGTACTCATCAAAGTCTGGGCACCTACAGCATGCATCCCTCCGGAGATTCCTACTCAAAATTCATTTTCAAATTTTTCAGCTCCAGAAGAAGAAACTGAAGCTCCACAGGACCATTCTAGACTTTTAGTTTCTGATGATAGTATTATTGATGGTCCTAATTTTTCTAACATTATTGTTGCAGATATTACAGAGGAAACTTGCATAGGAGATGATTCCATAGGTGTAGGGGACTGCACTAAGCCCCAGGGACCACCACAGTTGACTGGCACATTAGAAGATTCAGAAGATGAACCAGAAAGTGTAGGGACTTGCATGGTGGAAGCAAGCACCCAAGGATCACCAGTTTATTGTCCACCAGAGTCTAAGGCTGAAGAGGAGCATGTACTTGATCGGGAGGAGGCCATGGATACATCTACCCTTGTAGAACCTCCAGGTATTCTCCAGCACGCTCAGGTAAGTATTTCTCCTCTTTGTTCAGAAAAATTCAAAAAGGTACCTAGGGATGACTTTATTGATTCTGATGAATTTATTGATATACCTTGTGTAGAAATTGTTTGTGAAAATCCAATAGAGGTACCACACATTGATTTTATTGATCATCATGCATTACTTGACACATCCCTTGTAAATATGGATTGCGAAATAATTTTAGAGGCACCCATAATTGATGTAGTTTTTTATGATGAATCACTTAATACATCTTTTATGGATATGGATAGAGAAAATTTTTTAGAAGTGCCTGAAATGGATGTCATAGAGCCAACCCTAATCCCTTACCCTTAGATTAGCCCTTGGCCGAAACCTAAAGGCCCATGAAATTCATAGAGAAATTATTATAAAATCCAATCACTATCCATCATGTCATAGGGGAAACAATTTAAGCATGTTGAAGGGTTAGATCAAGTTCCATCCTTAGTTTAGGGGTCTTGGACGAAACTTGGAGGAGCCATCTAGCATGCAAAAATTCACATTAATCACCACTAACATCACTTACATCATAAGGAGACATAAGAACCATCATTAGAGAGTTAAAACTAGTCCTAGCCCTAGAAACATGGAAGGGCCGAAACCCTAAGTCCCCTTTTCATGGATTTTTCAACTTGGATCTCAAACAAGGTGCTTAGATCATGACCCTATCAAGAAAAACCATTACACCATAGGTGAGGGGGTCTTACCTTGGGTTATCTTGGTTTTTAGACCTTAAAAGGGAAGATGATGAAGACCTTGTTGTCCCTTGATCACCCTTAGCCCTTTGCAACCTTGTAAAAACCTTGGATCTTAGAAGAGAAACCCTTTTGTGAAGCTTTTCCAAAGGGAAACCTCTCCTTGAGGTTTCAGCTAGGATGAGGAAGGAAGAAGAAGAAAGGTGGAATTGATGGAAGGAAGAAAGTAACTCCCATGCCCCCTTTTTATAGCACATTAAGGAGGGCAAGTGAAGAGTCATGGTGGATGACCATTCATTTTCCCTAAGCCTTAACCACAATCCACTTCATTTCCTCATAGCACTCCCTTGCTAGGTGAATTGGTTAGAGCATGCATGGTTGTACAAGAGGTCTAAGGTTCAATCCTTGGTGCAAGCACTAATTTTTTTGTATTTTATTTTTATTTTATTCCCTATTATTTCGAAAATCCCTTAAAAATTCCCCCATAATTATGTTGATATTTCTCATTAAAACCTCTTTATATTTATATCAATTTTTACCTAAAATTCACCAATAATTATGCTACTAGGAAGCCCATATAAAGTCCATTAGTGCTTATTTTTCCCAATTTCTATGAGAAAACATGGATTTCTAGGCTAAGATTCGTATTAATATTTCTAGGTTCCTCGGAAAATTACCTAGTCATGCTCAATATTTTAAAGAAAATATTATGAGAATTTTCCGGGTCGTTACAATCCCCCATACCTTGTGAAAGTTCGTCCTCGAACTTAGAATAGCTCCGGGTAATTGCGCCTCATCTCGTCCTCGCATTCCCAGGTAGCTTCCTCGAACCGTTGACTTTGCCATAGGACCTTAACTAAGGGTACCTCCTTACTCCTTAGCTTCTTGATTTCCCGATCCAAGATCTGAATAGGTCGGCTCTCAAAACTTAGGTCCTCCTGAACTTGTACTGTCTGTGGCTCGATCACTTGGTCTGTGGTTAGAATACATTTCTTGAGTAACGACACATGAAACACGTTATGGATAGCTGACATCTCTTGAGGCAGCTCTAATTCATATGCCACCTTGCCGATTCTTTTCAGAATCAGGTACGGCCCCACATATCGCGGACTTAATTTTCCCTTCTGCCCAAATCTCGTTACCCCTTTCATAGGAGCCACCTTGAGAAATACCAGATCTCCAACCTCAAATTCCAGTGGCCTGTAACGTCCCAAAATTTCCATTTTTAGTACTTAAAGTCCTTAGAATTATTTAGAAATGGTTTAGAAATATTCTAGATATTTTTAGGAATTTTTAGAGTATTTTTATGGAATTTTCCGAGTCCGTTTGGTGTTTTTGGAAAAAGAAAAAGAAAAATAAAAAAAAGGTTTAAGGGCAGGCGGTGGATTGAACCCGCGACCACCACGAAACAGCCCGCGCGCGCAAGCAGCCGGGCTAGGGTATCAAGCACAGAAAAGGAAGGAGAGACCTATATTTAAGGAGTAGTTAGGTCGATTTGCCCCCATAAGTATAAATGGAAAAACCAATTAAGTGCAGATGGTGGATCGAACCCGCGATCAGCACGGAACCAGAAACGCGCGCGACCAGCTGGGCTAGGGTAACAAGCACAGAAAAAGATGGAGAGACCTATATTTAAGGTGTAGTTAGGTTAATCCGCCCCATAAGTATAAATAGGTAATTAAAGAGAGAAGTTTTATTTTCTCTCCTCTCCAAACCCTCACGCCGACCCCTCCTCTTCTGGGCGAAACTACACCAAGCTCTAGGGGGCCGGTTAAGGCTCTTCTCCAAGAGATAATTCTATATTCGGGATCCCCGCGGCGAGAGGAACGCGTAGACGTGAAGAATTCTCCGAGATCTCAAGTTTCTCTCGAGTCCTAGACGTTAATCTTGGTTGTAAGTCCAAGATATCAATGTAAGTACTGCTCACCTGCAGTAAGAGGCGGTTTTTCCGCGAGAATTTCCTTTAAAAGTTTTTAGAAGAGATATTTCCTTTTTGTTTGAGTTTTTGCTTGTGATCTTAGTTCATTATATGCTTATATATGTTGATTAATACCCTATGTGAGTTTAGGGTCCAAGAAAAGCTATGAGAAAAGAAAAGAAAAGATAAAGATAAGAAAAGAAAAGGCCAAGGCCTTAAGAAATCCCCAAAAGTCAAGACTTAGGGATTTTTAGCACGCAAGGTGCTCCAGAAAATGCCAAGGCATTTACAGATAAGAAAGAAAAGAAAGAAAAGCTATTTTATTTTATAAGGCCAGTACCCGGCGTCTAAGGGCGTCGTTAAAGAAATCCAGGTGTCCAATTCCAAGGTCTTGGCCCTGGTAGACCAAGGTCTGCTCTATTAGGATTGGTGGCTCGCTACCCCAACCTTTTAGGGAACGCGCATATCAGATGGTACTTACGTCTTCAGTGGATCCAAGTGATTATTATTTTCAAGTATATGCTTTAGCAAAGTTTCGAAAGTTTAAGAAAGTTTTCAAAAAGATAAAGAATAGCTAAAGTTTCAAGTTGAGCCAAGAAAAGTAAATCGAGATTTATTATTGCTTGAGTATGCATGTTTTGAGTTATACATGTTCTTAGTTTTCTTTCAAGCATATAAGTATCTCATATGATTTTCATATTGTTCTAGAAGCATGTTTGCACATTTCGAGATTTTGTGAGCTAGATAGTACTTACTAAGCTTTTTGCTTACTAGATGCATTTCCTCTTATTGCAGATAAAGGTAAAGGCAAGCAATTCTGAAGGAAGGCGACGAGGCGGTGCTGAGTAAAGTGTGTGTGGTGGCTGATTTTGGAGAGATCTTTGAGACGAGACAATTTAGTTATTTGAATTACAATGTTTTAGTTTATTCAATTTCAAGTTATTACTTTATGGAGTCTAGCGAACATTTAAGCTTTGGATAGGTTTACATGCTCAATTTCTTAGAGTTAAGATTCCATGTCATTTCATTTAGCATACATATCCCTATAATTGCATTGGATGAGTAAAAGTGTGAGTAGTTGGAAATATTGATACCTTGTTGGAGAAATAGATGTTTTTGCCAAGATAGTATTAATTTCTCTTTGAATCAAGTTTCATTGCTCAAATATGTTTAGAAAAGTTGCATTCACATTTCATAATGCTTTAGCAAGGTTATAGAACATGTATTTAGTGGCATGAATGTATAGGAGTCTAGATTGGTACAAACTCTATTG
The DNA here is from genome assembly GCA_024364735.1 of Boesenbergia rotunda. Lineage (NCBI taxonomy): Eukaryota > Viridiplantae > Streptophyta > Magnoliopsida > Zingiberales > Zingiberaceae > Boesenbergia > Boesenbergia rotunda. Next base: position 439,988 of record JAGFNQ010002107.1, on the reverse strand, counting down.
TTAAAGTTTATATAAACTCGAATAGCTCATTTCCTTCCGCAAAAGTCCTAATTTCAAGTTTATGAATTCATTTTGATTGGCTAAATTGTTTAGAAAACTGACATAGAGTATAGAAATGATGTTATGATTCTATATGGCTCGAAAGTATAGGTTTGGTGGAGTTCTGAAGCAAGTGCCGAAACCTGTAAATTCAGAATTCAGGCCTATCAGTCGACTGATACAGTATCAGTCGACTGATACCCGAAGGTTGAGTTGGGTGAGGCAGGTTTCAATAAGTATCATTTTACGAGTTTTTGAGAAAGGAAGTGTGACATGGTATCATGCATGACTACTTAAGTGAGAATATCATTCCTAGATGAATTTAAAAAGAAAAAAAAGATTTCCGCATTTCTATTAGTTGTGCATTAGAGTCGAGAAGCAGAGAAAAGTAACGATCCGTCTGAAGGTAGAGAAGGCGGGTCGCTACAGTTGGTATCAGAGCAGTTCCCATTCTCCAGCATCACACACACATCAGCATCAACCTTGCCGTCTTCAAGTAAGAAAGCTTTAAGCTTCAGTTTTTCTATTGCTCCCTTACTTAACTTCAGTATAGAGAAATGCTTAAGTACTTACTCATATGTGCATAGAACAAGGAAGCATGTTTAATACCTTAGTATCACGGAATCATGTTTAATCCCTAGAATGGATATTAGAGAAATGCTTAAGTACTTACTTGATTGCCCAAAAGTAAGTTTTGGGATTATGGCACGCAAGGTGCTTGATAAAAGTTTTGAGTAAGACCAAGGTCTTACTAAGCCCTAGAACGAGTTCTAGGACTAAGAAATGAGATAAGAATCAAGACCAAGGTCTTGTTATATCCTAAAGCAAGTTTGAGAACATTACCGTTAAGTGTTAAGTTATACATTTGAGGACGCCCTAGAAAGGCCCAAAACGAGGAGCAAGCCCCTAGAAGGCAAGAAGCGTACCTCATTCAGTAGGAGAAACTGAAGCCAGGGAACTTCCCAGGCACAAGCAAACCATGGGATGCTTAAGCATGTTTCAAAACGTTGGAAAGAATAGTAGGGCTATTGGACTGGCATGAGGTAGAGAAGATAAAGTGTGCATCTTTCTGCCTTACGGGAGATGCTAGAATATAGTGGAAGAGAGTCAAGGCCAAGAGAAATGTCAGCCAGATGACATGGGCCGACTTCGAGACTGAGTTCTTCGAAGAATACTTTCACATGCAAGTAACCAACAAGCATTATGATGAATTCACGGAGTTCAGACAAGGAGAACTATCCGTGGATGAAGCAGTGAAGATGTTTAAGCGGTTAGCTCATCTGTGCCCAGAGCTAGTTAGCACAGAAAAAGAGATAGTTAGGCTAATGCTCAAGATGTTAAGGCCTGAGATAGCGTTGAAGGGGGCTAGCGGTGTTAAGAGGCTGCAAACCTCCGAAGAACTAATAAGTAGTGCTTTGATCACTGAGCACTACTTAACCAGTATAAAGGCCACCAGAAAGGTTGAACGATGAAGTTCTTAACAACCTTACCGTCAAGGGAAGTAATGGCCTCTACTGAGAGGCTAAGGGCAGTATCAATCTAGATTTCCAACCGAGAGCTCTACAGTGACTTGTTAGTCCTTGAGATGAAGGATTACGATGTCATTTTAGGAATGGACTTCTTGAGCAAGTATAATGCTTCTATAGACTGCCGCAAGGAAAAAGTCAAGTTCACACCAGAAGCAGAACCTTCATTTGAGTTTATTGGAGACCCAAGGAGAAAGATAAATAGGTTCCTACCTACCTTACAAGCTCAGAGAATGTTAGAGAAGGGGTGCTCTGGTTTTCTAGCTCATATAGTGGATGCGAGTCAAGGAGAAGGATTGAAGAGAGAAGAAGTGAGGGTAGTCTGTGACTATCCTGAGGTGTTTCTTGAAGAGTTACCAGGACTCCCTCCCAATCGGGAAATTGAGTTTGAAATTGAGTTGGCCCCAGGAACCAACCCAATTTCGAAGGCACCTTATCGCATGACACCAGCAGAACTGAAAGAATTACAAGAACAATTGCAAGAGTTGCTTGACAAGGGTTTCATCCGCCCTAGTCATTCACCTTGGGGAGCTCCTGTACTTTTCGTCAAGAAGAAGGATGGGTCTATGCGTCTGTGCATAGACTACAGAGCTCTGAACAAGGTAACCATCAAGAACAAGTACCCCCTTCCTAGAATAGATGATTTATTTGATCAACTCAAAGGGGCTACAGTGTTCTCAAAGATAGATTTGCGTTCTGGGTATCATCAGCTAAAGGTTAAAGAGAGTGACATCCCCAGGACGGCCTTCAGGACAAGATACGGCCACTACGAGTTTGTAGTGATGCCTTTTGGAGTAACCAATGCTCCAGCAGTCTTCATGGAGCTGATGAACCACATCTTCAGGGAGTATCTCGAGAAATTCGTCATTGTATTTATTGATGATATCCTCATATACTCACAGACTCCAGAGGACCATGCTACACACTTGAGGATAGTGCTGCAGATCCTTCAGCAGGAGAAGCTCTATGCAAAATTCTCAAAGTGTGAGTTTTGGCTAGATCAGGTGACCTTCCTAGGTCACATTGTATCCAAAGAAGGCATTCAAGTTGATCCAGCCAAGATAGAAGCAGTCAGCAACTGGTGTAGACCCAAGAATGCCAGTGAAATCAGAAGTTTCTTAGGCTTGGCAGGATATTATAGAAAATTTGTGGAGGACTTTTCCAGAATAGCCTCTCCACTCACAGCCTTGACCAGAAAGAACAAGAAGTTTGAATGGTCAGATAGATGCGAGCACAGTTTTCTAGAGCTGAAGAAGAGATTGGCTAGTGCTCCCATCCTGACTGTTCCAGAGAGTGACAAGGCCTTTGACATCTACAGTGATGCATCCAAGATGGGCCTTGGAGCTGTCCTCATACAAGACGGTAAAGTAATAGCATATGCCTCCAGACAGCTCAAGGACTATGAGAAGAATTACCCTACCCACGACCTTGAGCTAGCAGCTGTGGTTTTCGCACTGAAGCTCTGGAGACACTACCTGTATGGAGTGCAGTGCAGAATCTTCACAGACCATCAGAGTTTGAAGTACTTCTTCACTCAGAAGGACCTGAATATGAGGCAGCGCAGGTGGCTAGAGTTGGTCAAAGATTATGACTGTGAAATCCTCTACCACCCAGGTAAAGCTAATAAAGTGGCAGATGCACTGAGCAGAAAATCCTGTGCCACACTGATGTCCCTATCATCACTGTCTCTACCACTTCAGAAAGAAATAAAGGATTTTGGAGTCGAGGTAATAATTGGGCAACTTTCTGCATTGACTCTAGAGTCAACTCTGCTTGTGGATATACAAAGAAAGCAAAGTCAAGACCCAGAGATCCAGAAGATCAAGCAGGAGATCCAAGAGGCAGAAAATTCAGAGTTTCGAGTATCAGATAGTGACATCCTCTATCTTGGAGATCGCCTTTGCGTCCCCAATGATGAGGAACTAAGAAAGAATATTTTGGAAGAAGGCCACAGTACCCCGTACTCTATGCATCCTGGTTCTACCAAGATGTACTAAGATTTAAAGAAAAGGTTCTGGTGGTCTGGACTCAAGCGAGACGTGGCCAGATATATCAGTACCTGCTTGACCTGCCAGAGAGTCAAGGCGGAACACCAGAGACCAGGAGGAGTTCTACAGCCACTTCCCATTCCAGAGTGGAAGTGGGAAGAGATATCCATGGACTTTATCACAGGTTTCCCAAGGACCACCCATGGACACGATGCAATATGGGTGATAGTGGATAGATTGACCAAGTCTGCCCACTTCCTAGCCATCAAGTTATCGCATTCAGTAGAGCGGTTAGCACAGCTGTACGTGAAAGAAGTGATCAGGCTTCACGGAGTTCCGAAGTCGATCGTTTCTGACAGAGATGGGCGGTTCATCTCCCATTTTTGGAGGTGTGTTCAAGACGCCCTAGGCACCAGACTTCAGTTCAGCACAGCTTTCCATCCCCAGACAGATGGACAAACTGAGAGAGTAAATCAGATTTTAGAAGACATGCTCAGGGCTTGTGCGTTGGACTTTAAAGGTAGTTGGTGCAAATTTCTGTGCTTAGCTGAGTTTGCCTACAACAATAGCTATCAGGCCACCATCAGGATGGCACCTTATGAGGCATTATATGGCAGGAAATGTAGATCACCCATATGTTGGCAAGAAGCTGGTGAGAAGAAAGAGATGGAGTCAGAACTAGGCAGCCAGACTGAGCTTATAGATGAGACCACTCAGGCTATCCAGACGATCCGCCAGAGGATTGAGACTGCTCAGAGTAGACAGAAAAGTTATGCTGACACACGCCGTAGGCCACTTGAATTCCAAGTTGGAGATTCAGTATTTCTCAAGGTCGCTCCCATGAAGGGAGTGGTGAGATTTGGCAAGAAGGGCAAGCTAAGTCCTCGCTACATAGGACCCTATGAGATTATAAAGAGAGTTGGGAAGGTAGCCTATGAGCTGGACTTACCAGAGGATATGTCAGCTATCCACAGTACATTTCATGTCTCTATGCTAAAGAAGTGTGTTCACGACCCTAGCCAAGTGATTCAGCCTTAGTCAGTACAGATTCAAGAAGATCTTAGCTATGAGAGCAGACCGACACAGATAGTGGACAAAGCAGTTAAAAGATTAAGAAACAAAGAAGTGCCACTAGTGAAGGTCATCTGGCAGAATCAAAAGCATGAAGAGGCTACTTGGGAACGTGAGGACAGCATGAGAGAGAGATATCCAGAATTATTCTAAGTTCGAGGACGAACTTTTTATAAGGTATGGGGGATTGTAACGCCCCAAAATTTCCATTTTTAGTACTTAAAGTCCTTAGAATTATTTAGAAATGGTTTAGAAATATTCTAGATATTTTTAGGAATTTTTAGAGTATTTTTATGGAATTTTCCGAGTCCGTTTGGTGTTTTTGGAAAAATAAAAAGAAAAATAAAAAAAAACGTTTAAGGGCAGCCGGTGGATTGAACCCGCGACCACCACGAAACAGCCCGTGCGCGCAACCAGCAGGGCTAGGGTATCAAGCACAGAAAAGGAAGGAGAGACCTATATTTAAGGAGTAGTTAGGTCGATTTGCCCCCATAAGTATAAATGGAAAAACCAATTAAGTGCAGCTGGTGGATCGAACCCGCGACCAGCACGAAACAAGAAACGCGCGCGACCAACTGGGCTAGGGTATCAAGCACAAAAAAGGATGGAGAGACCTATATTTAAGGTGTAGTTAGGTTAATCCGCCCCATAAGTATAAATAGGTAATTAAAGAGAGAAGTTTTATTTTCTCTCCTCTCCAAACCCTCACGCCGACCCCTCCTCTTCTGGGCGAAACTACACCAAGCTCTAGGGGGCCGGTTAAGGCTCTTCTCCAAGAGATAATTCTATATTCGGGATCCCCGCGGCGAGAGGAACGCGTAGACGTGAAGAATTCTCCGAGATCTCAAGTTTCTCTCGAGTCCTAGACGTTAATCTTGGTTGTAAGTCCAAGATATCAATGTAAGTACTGCTCACCTGCAGTAAGAGGCGGTTTTTCCGCGAGAATTTCCTTTAAAAGTTTTTAAAAGAGATATTTCCTTTTTGTTTGAGTTTTTGCTTGTGATCTTAGTTCATTATATGCTTATATATGTTGATTAATACCCTATGTGAGTTTAGGGTCCAAGAAAAGCTATGAGAAAAGAAAAGAAAAGATAAAGATAAGAAAAGAAAAGGCCAAGGCCTTAAGAAATCCCCAAAAGTCAAGACTTAGGGATTTTTAGCACGCAAGGTGCTCCAGAAAATGCCAAGGCATTTACAGATAAGAAAGAAAAGAAAGAAAAGCTATTTTATTTTATAAGGCCAGTACCCGGCGTCCAAGGGCGTCGTTAAAGAAATCCAGGTGTCCAATTCCAAGGTCTTGGCCCTGGTAGACCAAGGTCTGCTCTATTAGGATTGGTGGCTCGCTACCCCAACCTTTTAGGGAACGCGCATATCAGATGGTACTTACGTCTTCAGTGGATCCAAGTGATTATTATTTTCAAGTATATGCTTTAGCAAAGTTTCGAAAGTTTAAGAAAGTTTTCAAAAAGATAAAGAATAGCTAAAGTTTCAAGTTGAGCCAAGAAAAGTAAATCGAGATTTATTATTGCTTGAGTATGCATGTTTTGAGTTATACATGTTCTTAGTTTTCTTTCAAGCATATAAGTATCTCATATGATTTTCATATTGTTCTAGAAGCATGTTTGCACATTTCGAGATTTTGTGAGCTAGATAGTACTTACTAAGCTTTTTGCTTACTAGATGCATTTCCTCTTATTGCAGATAAAGGTAAAGGCAAGCAATTCTGAAGGAAGGCGACGAGGCGGTGCTGAGTAAAGTGTGTGTGGTGGCTGATTTTGGAGAGATCTTTGAGACGAGACAATTTAGTTATTTGAATTACAATGTTTTAGTTTATTCAATTTCAAGTTATTGCTTTATGGAGTTTAGCGAACATTTAAGCTTTGGATAGGTTTACATGCTCAATTTCTTAGAGTTAAGATTCCATGTCATTTCATTTAGCATACATATCCCTATAATTGCATTGGATGAGTAAAAGTGTGAGTAGTTGGAAATATTGATACCTTGTTGGAGAAATAGATGTTTGTGCCAAGATAGTATTAATTTCTCTTTGAATCAAGTTTCATTGCTTAAATATGTTTAGAAAAGTTGCATTCACATTTCATAATGCTTTAGCAAGGTTATAGAACATGTATTTAGTGGCATGAATGTATAGGAGTCTAGATTGGTACAAACTCTATTGTTAAAGTTTATATAAACTCGAATAGCTCATTTCCTTCCGCAAAAGTCCTAATTTCAAGTTTATGGATTCATTTTGATTGGCTAAATTGTTTAGAAAACTGACATAGAGTATAGAAATGATGTTATGATTCTATATGGCTCGAAAGTATAGGTTTGGTGGAGTTCTGAAGCAAGTGCCGAAACCTGTAAATTCAGAATTCAGGCCTATCAGTCGACTGATACAGTATCAGTCGACTGATACCCGAAGGTTGAGTTGGGTGAGGCAGGTTTCAATAAGTATCATTTTACGAGTTTTTGAGAAAGGAAGTGTGACATGGTATCATGCATGACTACTTAAGTGAGAATATCATTCCTAGATGAATTTAAAAAGAAAAAAAAGATTTCCGCATTTCTATTAGTTGTGCATTAGAGTCGAGAAGCAGAGAAAAGTAACGATCCGTCTGAAGGTAGAGAAGGCGGGTCGCTACATGGCCTACGCCAAACATCCGCATAATTCTTCTGCCGGCTCTGAGCAGCTTCAATCCGTTGTCGAATGTTCTGTATAGCTCGGGTGGTGTCGTCGATGAGATCCGTCTTGAACCCCATTTCCTTCTTTTCACCCCCTTCTTACCAACAAATTGGAGACCTACATCTCCTCCCGTACAAAGCTTCATAGGGTGCCATCCCGATAGTAGCCTGGTAGCTATTGTTGTACGCGAATTCCGCCAAACATAGATATCAGCACCAACTTCCTTTGAAGTTCAGAGCACAAGCTCTCAACATATCCTCCAATACCAGATTCACTCGTTCCGTTTGCCCGTCAGTCTGAGGGTGAAAAGCGGTACTGAACCATAGTTTAGTGCCAAGAGACTTCTGAACACACTCCCAAAAATGTGAGGTGAAACGACCATCCCTATCTGAGATGATAGTCTTGGGCACTCCATGAAGTCTAACTATTTCCTTAGCATATAATTGGGCCAATTGTTCAATCGAATAAGTCATCTTGATTGCTAAGAAGTGAGCTGATTTCGTCAACCTGTCCACTATTAGCCTTATCGCATCATATCCTTTTGTAGTCCTGGGAAGTCCTGTGATGAAATCCATAGAAATATCTTCCCATTTCCATTCTGGGATTGGAAGTGGCTGTAGAACCCCGCCGGGTCGCTGGTGTTCGGCTTTCACTCGTTGACAGGTCAGGCAAGTATTCACATGCTGTGCCACATCCCTCTTCATACCGGACCACCAGAATTTCTCCTTCAAGTCTTGATACATTTTGGTGGATCCTAGATGCATTGAATAAGGGGTTCCATGAGCTTCTGCCAATATTTCTCTCCGTAGCTTCGGATCATTAGGGATACATAGACGATCCCTAAGATATAGTACTCCCCTGTCGGCGATACGAAAACCATCGTCCTTCCCTTCCAGGGTCTCCTGTTTGATTCTCTGCAGGTTCGGATCACCATTTTATTTTCCCAATATGTTCTCAAATAGCATCAATGCCAGTGTCATAGTGGAAAGCCGTCCGGAGATGATTTCAACTCCAAAATTGACTACTTCCCTTCCGAGCGGCTGAGGTAATATAGATATGGACATCAAGGCGGCACTCAACTTCCGGCTGAGTGCATCGGCCACTTTGTTTGCCTTCCCTGGATGGTAGAAGATCTCGCAGTCGTAGTCCTTTACCAACTCCAGCCATCGGCGTTGTCGCATATTCAAGTCTTTCTGAGTGAAGAAGTATCGCAGACTCTGGTGGTCTGTATAAATCCTGCACTGTGCCCCATACAGATAATGCCTCCATACCTTAAGAGCAAAGACCACCGCAGCCAATTCCAGATCGTGAGTGGGATAGTTCTGTTCATGTTCCTTGAGTGCCTAGAAGCATACGCAATAACCTTACCACCCTGCATGAGTACAGCTCCAAGTCCTAATTTGGAGGCGTCACTGTACATATCGAAATTCTGATTACTTTCCAGAAGAGTAAGAATTGGAGCACTGGTAAGTCTCCTTTTTAATTCCAAGAAACTCCTTTCGCAGTTCTCCGTCCACTCGTACTTTTTATCCTTCCGGGTGAGAGGCATTAGAGGAGCTGCAATTCTCGCGAAGTCCTCCACAAATTTCCGGTAATAGCCTGCCAGCCCAAGGAAGCTTCTGATTTCATTGGCGTTCTTTGGCCGGCTCCAGTTATTCACCGCTTCAACCTTTGTTGGGTCCACCATAACCCCGTCTTTGGAAATTATGTGGCCCAAAAAGCTTACTTGGTTGAGCCAGAACTCACATTTGGAGAATTTCGCATACAGTTGCTTTTCCCGAAGAATTTGTAATACTATCCTCAGGTGTTCGGCATGCTCTTCCTGGGTCCTCGAATAAATAAGGATATCGTCGATGAAGACGATCACAAATTTGTCGAGATAAGACGAGAATACCCGATTCATAAGGTCCATAAACATAGCAGGAGCATTTGTCACGCCGAAGGGCATAACCACAAATTCAAAATGCCCGTACCTTGTTCGGAAGGCCATCTTCGGAATATCCTCCTGTTTTACTCTAACTTGATGATAACCAGACCTCAAATCAATTTTTGAGAAAATGGTGGCTCCTTTCAATTGATCAAACAGGTCATCTATCCTCGGGAGGGGATACCTATTTTTGATCGTCACGGTGTTCAAGGCTCGGTAATCTATGCACATTCGCATAGATCCATCTTTCTTCTTCACAAATAGTACTGGAGCTCCCTATGGGGAATGACTAGGGCGAATAAATCCCTTGTCCAGTAGCTCCTGTAGCTGTTCTTAAAGCTCCTTTAGTTCAACCGGCGCCATACGGTAAGGTGCCTTGGAGATCGGGTTAGTACCAGGAATCAACTCGATCTCGAATTCCACCTCTCTATCAGGAGCTAATCCTGGTAATTCATCTGGAAATACCTCTGGGTAATCACATACCACTCCGACATTCTCCAGCTTCTGGTTCTTTATTTGACTGGTATCAACCACATATGCCAGAAATCCAATACATCCCTTGTCTAACATCTTCTGAGCTTTGAGAGTTGATAAGCATTTCCTGGTTCTTTTCCTTGGCTCTCCAACGAATTCAAACATAGAACCTGCCTCAGGTCGAAAGACCACCCTTCGCTTACGACACTCAATAGAAGCATCGTACTTACCCAGAAAATCCATTCCCATTATAACATCGTAATCTTACATGTCGAGTACTATCATATCGCAGTAGAGTTCTCTCTCGGCAATTCCGACCGGCGCCGCATGCAGCAGATGAGTGGATGTCATTACCTCTCCTGAAGGTAGGGTTGTTAAGAATTTGCAATCTAACACTTGCGGAAGCATATCTATCTTCTTGGTATACAACACAGAAATAAAAGAGTGTGTGGCCCCAGTATCAAATAATGCAGTAGCGTACTGACTGAAAATGAGTATCTGACCTGTGACAACCGTAGAAGCTTCCGCAGCATCCTCCTTGGTAATAGAGAAAACCCTGGCATTTGTCACTGTTGGGGAGGCCTCCAGCATTGGGGTACCTTCCAACTCAGCTGGCATGTAGTGTAATTTCGCTGGTGCACCCTGGTACTGAGCCAGTGGTTGGGGAGAGGCCTGGTTCTTGGTAGGGCAGTAAGCCGCCATATACCCTTCCACACCACAGATAAAACACCGGTTCGTACCCTTGCAGCATTCCCCGGAGTGGTTTTTCCCGCATGTTGCGCATGGAGAAGGCTTGGTCTGTTTACTTGCTGGCCCCCCTGAGAGTTGTTCCATGGCTTTCGTTTACCACTTTGATCTCCCTTCCAATTAGCGTGGGTGCTCTGGGACTTTTGACCTCCTACGCGATCATTAACGGAAAGAACATTAAGGGTAATGAGAGAAAGAATTGAGCATCTTGGAGTGAACTTGATTCTTACTTTCATTCATCGCCTTCCTTTGCTAATTGATACTATTCAGATAGTGCTCAGTGAGTAGGGCACTACTAAATAGTTCCTCGGCGGTCTGGGGTCTGTTAACTCCGCCAGCCACGTTCAGGGCTATTTCGGGTCGTAACATCTTCAGCATAAGTCGGACTCTCTCTCTCTCTGTGCGGACCAGCTCAGGGAACAGACGAGCCAGTCGATTAAATTTCTTCACGGCTTCATTGACCGAGAGGTTGCCCTGCCGGAATTCCGTGAACTCGTCGTAGTGTTTGTTTGTGACCCGCATATTGAAGAATTCTTCAAAGAATTCCAATTCGAAATCTGACCACGCCATCTGGTTCACCTGTCTCTTGGTCTTGACTCTTTCCCACCACATTCTGGCATCCCCAGAAAGGCAGAATGATGCACACTTAACCTTCTCATGCTCAGGCCAGTCCAGCAGCTCCAGTGTACTTTCCATCGTCTTGAACCACGCCTGGGCGTCCCATGGTTCGCCAGCACCCGTGAAATTTTCCGATTTTAGCCTCACACTGGATCAGATAAGCCTCCTGTCGTGCCACAGTGGTCGAGCCTGTCAGGGGAGTTTGCGTAACCGTAGGCGCCACGGGTATAGCAGTCTGATTCGCTGGTGGGGTAGTAGAATTTTCCTGTTGGTTCATTAGAGTATTAATGGTTTGCTGCTGCTCCGTGACTTGACGCTGAAGTTGGGTCACTAATTGCACTAGATCAGGCGGGGGAGTAGTCTCATTAAGTCGGTTACTCTATCTTCTAGCCATGCTTTCCTTCATAGAGGATAAGTATGGTTAATGTGTGTTATTGTTATCCCTACCCCATATTAAATTCTAAATTATTTTGATATACTAAAACTAAAAAAATTATCATCCATACTTGCATATTCTAGAACATAAGATATACACAAAAGTAATTATTTGGAAGCGGCAGGAAGAAGGCTTGATGTGTGTGTAGTGAGATGACAACGTCTCTGATACCAACCTGTAACGCCCGCTTTTTTTTCCTAAGCGGCGTTACGCTAAACATACATGTGCATATGTAACATCTTAATGCAGCGGAATAACTAGTACTTAAATCATATACACATGTCTGGGCTATCATTCATGGACATGGTGACATTATACTTAACATATTACTAGCATACCTAGCATCATGACATTAACTTTCCATAACTTATTCATAAGCATTTCAGGTAACATATTATCAACATGCATAACATCATGATATCAACTTTCTATGACTTATTCATAAGCATTTCAGGTAGTAAGTAATTTATCCATAACTTCACGTATAGTAGGTTGTTTCTTAGGCATAATTATCATAAGTCGAGCATAACCCAAAGTAAGCATTGTCAGATCATAAAACATGCAATAAGTGAAATGAGAGGGTTTTTTGGCCATGTCACTACTACACATCCATGTTCTAGCCACTCCTGCTGCTTCCCTTAGAAATCTCTTGCTTGATCTGCGGTATAAGAAAATAAGACTATAAGCATAGAGGCTTAGTAAAACCTTTTTCCTACTCACAAAATCCATACGTCGTATAAACATGAACATCATGCTTCAATCCTACATATCATAGCATACTTCTTATCATGAACATCTACACAATCATGGCATAATCATTTTAGCATAAACATAAATAAAATCATGGCATCCGAATTTAGCATGTACATAGATATCGTGGCATCATACTTAAACATGAACATAAATGGAATCATGGCCTCATATCTTAGCATGAACATAAACATAATCATGGTATCATAATTAACATGAACATAAATATAGTCATGGCATCATAATTAACATGAACATAAACATATCCTAATTAACATGAACATAAACATAATCATGACATCATAATTAACATGAACATAAACATATCCTAATTAACATGAACATAAACATAATCATGGCATCATAATTAACATGAACATAAACATATCCTAATTAACATGAACATAAACATAATCATGGCATCATAATTATCATGAACATAAACATAGTCATGGCATCATCATCAACATGAACATAAACATAGTCATGGCATCATCATTAACATGAACATACTTTGCATTATCGTACTTTGCATAAACATACTTTTCATAAACATAATGCATAACATGAATGGATGCATGGGCAAATGCATATATCAAAAGGATGCTTAGTTTAAAATCATACTTTTCATTACTTAAACATAATCATAACATTCATTGGGGCCCTGGCTTGTGCCACATTCATTCATCATATGCGCGCATCCCTAAGTAAATATGAGGTAGCTAATCTCGACCTACTAGGGTAAGGACAACTTCATCGGTAGTCCCGAACCGTAAGGACAGCTTCATCGGTAGTCCCGAACCGTGGACAACTTCATCAGTAGTCCAGAACCGTGGACCTTACTCAGGTCCGGTACAAGCCCATTCTTAAAAATAAAATGCTTTCACATGCTTCTTCATTCATACAACATTCATCATACAGCATTCATAGCATATTCATTCATTCTTAATGCTTAACATCATCATTATGCCTTATAGGCATGAATCTTATCTTCATTCATCATTTTCATTCCATATCATCATTATGCCTTGAAGGCATGAACTTTAACTTCATTCATCATTTTCATTCATAAATCATGGCATACATTCATATTATTCATAAATTACGGCATGCATACATATCATTTCTAAATCATGACATACCTACATATTTAGCATCTTGATTCATAAAAACATGCATGGTCATGGTACATAGAAAAACATGCCTAGGTCCTTTCGTACATGATACATTTCCTTGGGTTCATGGCACATGTCTAAACATTTATGAATCATCATTACAAGTGTCCTAACATATAATTCTTGACACATAAGCTAGGGTTTTCATTGACATAAAATTCTTCCAACATACTTAAGCATATACATCCATCATAGTACCCTATAAACATGCATTCTTGTGGTCTTAACCCACTCCAAATCTTAGGTTATGGCCTTGGCCGAAAACCCTAGGGAACCCTAGGTCCATGGAACAATTCATATAGGTCACAAATGACATCCCATACAACATAAAATGCTATAGAAAACCTTTGATCCCATAGCTAGAGCCAACCCTAATCCCTTAGCCTTAGATTAGCCCTTGGATGATACCTAAAGGCCCATGAAATTCATAGAGAAATTATTATAAAATCCAATCACTATCCATCATGTCATAGGGGAAACAGTTTAAACATGTTGAAGGGTTAGATCAAGTTCCATCCATAGTTTAGGGGTCTTGGCCGAAACTTGGAGGAGCCATCTAGCATGCAAAAATTCACATTAATCACCACTAACATCACTTACATCATAAGGAGACATAAGAACCATCATTAGAGAGTTAAAACTAGTCCTAGCCCTAGAAACATGGAAGGGCCGAAACCCTAAGTTCCCTTTTCATGGATTTTTCAACTTGGATCTCAAACAAGGTGCTTAGATCATGACCCTATCAAGAAAAACCATTACACCACAGGTGAGGGGGTCTTACCTTGGGTTATCTTGGTTTTTAGACCTTAAAAGGGAAGATGATGAAGACCTTGTTGTCCCTTGATCACCCTTAGCCCTTTGCAACCTTGTAAAAACCTTGGATCTTGGAAGAGAAACCCTTTTGTGAAGCTTTTCCAAAGGGAAACCTCTCCTTGAGGTTTCGGCTAGGATGAGGAAGGAAGAAGAAGAAAGGTGGAATTGATGGAAAGGAGAAAGTAACTCCCAAGCCCCCTTTTTATAGCACATTAAGGAGGGCAAGTGAAGAGTCATGGTGGATGGCCATTCATTTTCCCTAAGCCTTAACCACAATCCACTTCATTTCCTCATAGCACTCCCTTGCTAGGTGAATTGATTAGAGCATGCATGGTTGTACAAGAGGTCTAAGGTTCAATCCTTGGTGCATGTACTAATTTTTTTATATTTTATTTTTATTTTATTCCCTATTATTTCGAAAATCCCTTAAAAATTCCCCCATAATTATGTTGATATTTCTCATTAAAACCTCTTTATATTTATATCAATTTTTACCTAAAATTCACTAATAATTATGCTACTAGGAAGCCCATATAAAGTCCATTAGTGCTTATTTTTCCCAATTTTTATGAGAAAACATGGATTTCTAGGCTAAGATTCGTATTAATATTTCTAAGTTCCTCGGAAAATTACCTAGTCATGCTCAATATTTTAAAGAAAATATTATGAGAATTTTCTGGGTCGTTACACTTGGATACCAAGCTGTCCTTCGCCTGATGCCTAGCAGTCCTTCGCTAGGTCTTGATGACTAACAGCCCTTCGCTAGTTGCCTAGTAGTCCTTCACTAGGACTTGGTGACTAGCAGCCCTTCGCTAGTTGCCTAGTAGTCCTTCGCTAGGGCTTTGTATCCTAGCATTCCTTTGCCAGTGCCTAGCAGTCCTTCGCTAGGACTTTTTCTACCTGCACACTAGAGTAGTATGTTAGATCGCAAGTAAGACATAACTTTTGAACCCATTGCCATTTATCGAAACACAGGTTTGATTTGGGTGCTGTCTGCACCAACAATCTCCCCCTTTTTGATTTATGGCAACCTGATTCAAAAAGTTAAGTTAATCATAGCAAATTTAGTTCCCTCCCCTGGAAGGAATCTCCCCCTTGATTTTTCAAAAATTCGTGGGGTTCTCAGTTAAAAAAATGCTTTAGAGTCAAAATTTTCAATCATGATTCTGGCTGTGCACTTTGAAAAATTTGTACTTATAGAAAGTTTAAAGATTTTGAAAACTTAAGTTTGAAAACTCTTGAAGCCTTAAGCTTTTAAAGTGCTCAAACAGTTTTGAAAAATTTAAGTTTAAAGTACTTAGTAGGATTTCAAACACTTAGAATATTTTTGAAAAACTTGGATTTCACACACTTAGAATATTTTTGAAAAACTTGGATTTCAAACACTTAGAATGTTTTTTAAAAACTTGAGTACTTAAACCAACTTGAGTTTCTAAAGTACTAAGACGGTTTTCAAAGCTTAGAAATTAAAAAATTTTGAAAGTTTAGAAATTAGAAAAAAAATTTGACAGCTTAGAAAGTCTTTTTGAATAAAGGATAGAGTTTTGATTTTTGAAACAGAATTGAATTTTGAATTTTGAAAATTTTAAACTCTCTCCTTTTCTATCTCTCCCCCTTTGCCATATATCAAAAAAATAAAGAAACATAGCAAACAGACAGATTGCAAAATTGAACTGCATAATTTGCTTGTACCGAACCAATTCATGATATGAACTCAATCAAATCAGTTTTAATTTTTCGTTTAGGGTCCTGTCTAACCTGATTAGCTACTTACTAACTGTTATAACCAGTAGTTTTCGCTAGGGTTAGTCAAGTTAAGTGTTCTGTTCAAGTTAGATTTTCTAAACTTGACACTTAACTTGATTACTGTATAAGTTGTATTTAGTGCCTCAATTACTGCAGATGCACTGACTTAAAGCGTCTTGAATTAAGGCAAAGACCTAAGCATCTCAACCCATTCTAGGTTATTAATCAAAAGTATCCTATGGTGCTTGTGAGATGCTGACTTCTAAGTCTATAGGTGCATGCATTTCTAGGGTTAGGGCCTAGGCTAAGTCCATTTACGAAAAAAGGCCTAGTTTTGAAAGGGGTAGTTTTTATAATAAAACTAAGTCGAAAAAAAATTATTTTTAAAGCTTTTCAAAATTTAGTAAAGGCTGATTTTTAAAGCAAAACTGATTTTAAGTTCAATAAAGTGGTAAGAAAATGAAAAGTCAGGTTGAACCTATTCTACTAAGCACAATCCTAACTGCCTTCTTAGTGAGCTGAACTCAGACTCAGGTAGGGGTTTAGTGAAAATGTCAGCTAAGTTAGATTTAGAGTCTACATGCTTAAGGACTATTTCACCCCTGGCTACATGGTCTCTTACAAAATGGTGTTTAACTTCTATATGTTTAGTCCTGAAATGTTGGATTGGATTCTTGGTTAGATTGATCGAGGTTATGTTGTCAATGGAGACTTGGGTTTGAGTGTAGTTTAGCTGGAAGTCCTTAAGAGTGTGCATCATCCATAAAAGTTATGCTACACACTCTCCTAAGGCCACATACTCAGCTTCAGTTGTGGATAGAGCTACACAGTGTTGTTTTCTGCTGCACCAACTTACTAGATTATTTCCTAACAGTTGGCAGCTTCCACTTGTGCTCTTTCTGTTAGTGATATGAGAGAAGTGTCCTAAGGCAATCGCCTTATGATTGTAAACATTTATTTCGATAAATGATAATTCACTATTTGAGTATACATGTTTGTGTATTTGATTGGGATCTTAAACTCATCTACTGAATGTCCGCCATACAGTTCACAGCATAAGAGAATTTGTGATGGGATCACAACTAGTGATTGTCTCTAAATGTGCAAATGTGAAGTGTTGGAAATATCCCTAGTCGATGACATGATAAATACGGACATTATCAGTTCTGTTGAAACTAGCATGGGTTATTCTCTATTCAGTTGATTCTCACTGGCTGGTGACATTGAGATGTCCAGAGATAAACATGGATGCTAGTTAAGGGAACTAGTTCATTGGAGTGACTAGCTGTAAGACTTCATATGGGAATCTACATGTAGATATGTCAATGAAGATCTTACTGCGGCTTAAGTGCGATGTTCCTTTGACTTGCGGTGTTCAAGTCATCTTGGTCATAGAGACTTATACTTTGACATCTTAAGCAAGCATCTCCAAGGAGGTGTGGACCCAGGATGATCGGGTATAAGCCGAAGTGCCCGAAGATGTTTGAACAGCCTACAAAGGATTCACCACTCCTTGCGAGGAGATGTATACCCAGGCCTATCGTCGGATTGTTACTCAAAGCCTCTGGCCAGAGCATATCATGTTTAGAGTGAGAGTCTCTAAAATACATGAGAGTAATTAGAAATCCAAAGGACGAGTAAGACATTACTTGGGCTAGGTGTGACGTAGTCAGCCTAGTGGGGACTGACACCATTGACCGTGTCCTGAACCAAGTGGGTATAAGGTGGTGAAGGGAATGGGGCACGATTCATTAGAGCTGCTGAAGGGTTTCAGAATAATTTCTTCTGAGGTCAAACCGTTGATCTTTCGATTAATTGGGGATCATGATGTACTACTAGGTGCCACTCATGATCGTTCTATAATTAGTTAATTATAGACGACCAACATAAATCGAAAGCCTATTTAGTCACACGCACTACGAGTAATCCGAGGGATTTAAAACGAGTTAAAAATTGGATTTTCCGATCAAGAGAAATAAGTCGAATCTGAGTTAGTCAGAGGCGTAATGGAAGCTAAAAATGGCTAAGTCTTTTGAAGGCTTTTTGGGCGAATTAAATGAGTTTGATTCGCGGCGGTTCGGGTTGGTTTTGGCCGGCCAAAGAGGGTGCCAAAACCCCTTTGGTGGCCGGCCACAATAAGAGGAGAAAACTAATTAATTTTGGTTTAATTAATAAGATAAATCCAGCGCGATTTATTTTATAAATTATGGATAAATAAATTTGTATAAAGAAATTTATATAAATAAATTTATAGAAATTTATTCTTTTATGGAAGATTAAAATAATCCATGAATTGGTTTATTTTAATTTTATAAAATCAATTATGAATTGATTTTTCCATAATAAGAAAGTTTATAAATTTCTTATAAAATTTATTCTATAATTTAAAGAGAAGAAGAATTTGTTTTATTATAAATTAGTTATAATAAAACTTATTTTTTAAACGGAATAATTCATAAGAATTTATAGGATAAATTTCTTATGATAATTAGTTAGTTTTATTATAAAGTTAGTTATAATAAAATTCATAAGAGAATTTATAGGATAAATTTCTTATGATAACTAATTTGTTTTATTATAAATTAGTTATAATAAAACTAGGCTTAAAAGGAATAAGCAATAAGAAAATTTATAAGATAAATTTCTTATAACTAATTCCGTTAGTTCCATTAATTCGGTTTAGAGGGAGACTTAGCAAAGGAGTTGCTACTATATAAAGGAACCAAAGGCTAGCCCTTAATTCCAATTGAGTAATTAAGAGATTAATTATTCTCTCCCTCTCTCTCTTAATCTCTCTTCTCCTCTCCCTCTCCCTCTCTTGCCTAGGGCCGGCGCCCACCCTAGAGGTTTAGGGCCAGCACACCAAACAACTTCTCCCCTTGAAGTTGCCGTGAGGTTTCAAGAAGAAGGAGAACCCGAACACGAAGAAGAAGAAGCGGATAGCGACTCCTCTCTTCCCGGAATTCGATTCCGTTACTTCGTTGGATAGTTTCCTATCTTTCCTCTCTTGATCTTTCAAGTTGTGCCTATAGAGAATCTAGTAGTTCTCATCGGCACAAAACTCGTGACTTTGCGAAGTCATCCCGAAGAGAACTCGGCGTGGACGCGAATAGAGGCGAAGCTTCCAAGGGACGCTACGGTTGGATCTCGTCCCTTACTTCGAGTTACGCGAGGTACTTGGTAAATTAGTTAACTTTTCGCAAACTTTTATTTTATGATTATGTCGATACACTATAAGGATGCATGTTAGATACGAAGTTAAAATAATTTAGGAAATTATTTTATGCAAACTCTTCCGCTGCACGTAAAAATTTTAAATTTTACGAACTCGTATCCTTGTCGACATGCACCCGGTCCCAACAGTGGTATCAGAGCCGGTTAGTGTTCGACTTTATCAAATAATTGTTTTGTGGAAAACTTTGTCATGATCTCAATTTCGGAAAAAAATTTTCAATTATGGAAACTTTCAAATTATAATAAATTTTAGATTTAGGAATTTTAAAGTTTGGAAAATCCTCATGAAATTTCGCAAACGTTTGAAATTTTCTATTTTCTGAAATTTTATAATAATTTCGAAAACTTCCCATCTTTGGAAACTTTCCAATTTTGGAAATTTTTCTAATTTTAGAAATTTTCCAATTTTGGAAATATATAAGTTTTCTTTGTACCGGAAACTTACAATTATTCTGAAAACCTAATTTTGAAATCTCGCAATTTTGGACACTTTCTTTTAAGAAAGTCTAGACAAATTCATGGACAGTTAATTGATAATTAAATTTTGAATTGGTTTTTAAATTGACAACAAAATTCTTTATTTTGGATTGAGCCTCGGGGAGCCGTCCAATTTAAAGTTAGTTGTTGTAATTTAATTTCCCAATTTTTAATTGAAATTGTCATGTTTGATTGGATTGAGCCTCGGGGAGCCGTCCAATTGGATTTACAACACATTACTTTTCTTTGGGTATCTGAGCCTCGGGGAGCCATCCTTAGAAAATAATTTGTTGTAATTAATTAAATCCATGAATAAAATATGTTTAAGAGGTGATGCTCTTACATATTGTTGTCTCCAAAATTAATTAGGAAAATGGTTTCCTATAGAGTTTCTTAAATGAGATTTTCATGAAAATAATATGTGGTTGAATTAAGGGATTTGTCTCTTAATTTAATAAGATTTGATTTAGAGAAATCAAAGTCTTGAACATATTATTTCCGAAATTAATTATGACAATTTAGGAAATTGTTTCCCAAAACAATTCCTTTAATTAAGTATGAAATTGGAATTAGGAAATCCGGTTCCTAATTCAATTAATGAGACTTGATAACTTAAGTCACATACATACTTAATTAAGGAAATCGTTAGTCATGACATAATTCTATGTCATGAATGTGCTTAGAAAAGAAAGAATGAGACCCAAAACCCCTTACAAAATATTAAGGCCTACACCTTCCATTAATATGGTTAGAATCGGAGTTTTGTTTCTCGCTTGGGTTGATGGACACATCCATGCCCGACTTGAACCTCAACATGTTCAAACCATGGAATTAGTTTATGAATAATATGGTTCGAGTCAGAGGTCAATCATTAGTTTTGGTTGTTGGACACATCCAAGCCTGACTAAGCGGTTGAATGAGCTCCAACCATGTTAAAACTATTTCTTGATTAATGGGTCAGCCTTAAGCTTGGAGAATCGATTTGTTGTGCCACAGCCAAGGTCGATGTAAAGAGAGGTGCAGTTGGGTGCTATGTATAATGATACATACTTGTTAATGAGTTAACAACCCAATGTTTCATGCAAACATTCAATTAGTTGATAGCATAATGTGATAGTTACATATATGTGATGTGTAATTGGTATAATTACCTACCTTCATAGCTAAGAGGAACTTGATGGCCACAGCCATGGTTGTTCTTATCTATGGTTGGATATCAACCTATTTGGAGATGTTCCTACGATCTCCCGAATTGATAATAAGGGTGAATCAATTCGTAAAATAAATAGGATTTAATTTATGTATGTTGATACATTCTTTAATAAATCTTCTCACATAATCTCAATTTGTATTTCTAGGTTAATCACTCGATCATGTCTTCTCTGAATTTGCGTTCCATCTTGGACACCAACAAATTAACTGGGCCTAACTTCATAGACTGGCTTCGAAACCTGAGGATAGTCTTCAAGGCAGAGAAGATTGCTTATGTCCTTGAAGTTCTACTTCCCTCAAATCCTCCAGCAGATGCAACTCCAGACCAATTGGTGGCCTATCAGAAACATGTGACCGATTCTGAACTTGCAAGTTGCATCATGCTAGCCTTTATGGTACCTGAGCTGCAAAAGCAGCATGAGCATATGGATGCTTATACCATCATCTTCCATCTTAATGAGTTGTTTGAAGAGCAGGCGAGATCTGAAAGGTTCGAAGTCTCCAGACTCCTCTTCACAACTAAGATGCAAGAAGGCACTTCTGCCTCGCAGTTTGTGCTAAAGATGTTGGGGTACATTGAGCGACTGAACACACTCGGTTTTGCAATGGATCATGAACTAAGTATTGACTTAATTCTGAGTTGTTTGCCCAAAAGTTATTCACAATTTGTGATGAACTATCGGATGAACAAGCTGAAAACTACCATTCCTGAGTTAGTCAACCTGCTGAGGAGTGTAGAGCCTTCTGTAAAGCAGGAACAAAAGGCAGTTCTGTTAGTTGGTTCCTCGAAGAAAAGTTCTAAGAGGAAGGCCAAAAAACAGAATAAGGGAAAGAAGAAAAAGGCTAAAAAGACTGAAAAGAAACCAAAAGGCACTTGCCATCATTGTGGCAAGGAGGGTCACTGGCGAAGAAATTGCAAGGTTTATCTTGAGTCCTTGAAGAAGAAGGCATCCGATGCTCCGTCCTCTTCAGGTATCTTCGTTATTTAATGTCACTCTATTTCCTCAAATACCTGGGTACTTGATACTGGGTGTAGCTCACATATATGTAATGACATACAGGGGCTAAGGAATAGAAGAAGACTCGTCAAGGGAGAAGCAGATTTGCGAGTTGGAAATGGAGCAAGGATTGCTGCTGTTGCCATCGGAACATATTTGCTAAAGCTCCCGACTGGACGTATCTTAGAACTGGATAATTGTTATTTCGTTCCTTCGTTAATAAAGAACATTGTATCTATTTCATGTTTGAATGAAAAAGGTTATCATTTGACTTTTAGTAACAATTGTTGTTACATAACTTTAAATGGTGTTCTTTATGGGAATGGAACTTTGTGCAATGGCATCTACACGTTAGATTTATCCAGTGACGTTTTCAATATCGAAGTTAGCAACAAACGTGCTCGAATAGATAATCGAATAGACTCCTACACTTGGCATTGCCGTCTTGGCCATGTAAGTAAGAAACGCATGACCGAATTGCACCGATGTGGAATTTTGGAATCATTTGAACCCGATTCATTTGATACATGCGAATCGTGCTTAAAAGGCAAGATGACCAAATTACCCTTTTCCGGAAAAGGTAATCCAGTGGGAGAATTGCTTGGTCTAATACATACTGATGTATGTGGACCAATGTCAACTCTTGCACAAGGAGGCTATAGCTACTTCATCACCTTTATCGATGATCACTCACGATTCGGGTACGTGTTCTTGATGAAACACAAATCTGAAGCCTTTGAGAAATTCAAAGAGTTCAGAAATGAAGTAGAGAAACAGCTTGGCAAAAGTATTAAAATACTTCGATCCGATCGGGGTGGTGAATACTTAAGTCAAGAGTTTCAAGATTATCTAAGGGACAATGGGATATTATCCCAATGGACTCCGCTATATACACCGCAGCATAATGGTGTATCTGAGAGGCGAAACCGAACCTTGATGGACATGGTTAGGTCGATGATGAATCATGCAACTCTTCCAAAATCCTTTTGGGGTTATGCACTTAAGACAGCTGTTTATTTATTAAACAGAGTCCCGACCAAAGTAGTCTCTACTACTCCATATGAGATTTGGAATAGTAAGAAACCTCACTTAACTCACCTTAAGATATGGGGTTGTCCTGCTTACGTAAAGCGGGTTGTATCAGACAAATTAGATGCTAAGTCTGATAAATGTCTATTTATTGGATACCTTAAGGAAACGAAGGGTTACCAATTCTATCATCCCTTGGAACAAAAGGTGTTTGTTTCAAGGCATGCTGTATTTCTAGAAAAAGAATTTCTTTTACAAGAAAACAGTGGGAGTGGATTTGAACTTGATGAAGTTCAAGAAACTCCAATAGACATTACAGAGACACCGAGTCTAGGCCCACAACCGATAATTCATAATGATGAGCTATCAGTTGAACCTAAAACTACACCACCTCTTCGTAGGTCTGATAGGACACGCAACATTCCAGAGAGATACGGATTTCTCGTAAGTGAATCGAACGACGTGTTGCTCATTGGCGATGACGAACCTATCAGTTATGAAGATGTTCTGAAAAGTTCAGAAAGGGACAAATGGCTTGAAGCCATGTAGTCGGAAATGGATTCCATATACGAAAATCAAGTATGGGACTTGGTTAACCCACCTGAAGGGATTAAACCCATAGGGTGCAAGTGGGTTTTCAAGAAGAAAACTGACATGGAAGGTAATGTTGTTACCTTTAAGGCTAGATTAGTGGCAAAAGGATATCGTCAGAAACAAGGAATTGATTATGACGAAACCTATTCGCCAGTAGCTATGCTTAAATCCATTCGGATGCTCCTAGCCATAGCAGCTCATTATGATTATGAGATTTGGCAAATGGATGTGAAAACAGCTTTCCTTAACGGAAACCTGCTTGAGGACGTATACATGATACAGCCTGAAGGTTTCACATCGGTTGATAAAACCAAGGTATGCAAGCTTCGACGATCCATATATGGACTGAAGCAAGCATCTAGGAGCTGGAACATCCGTTTTGATGAGACAATCAAAAAGTTTGATTTCTCACAAAATCCTGACGAACCTTGTGTGTACAAGAAGGTTAGTGGGAGTGCAGTCCTATTCCTAGTATTATATGTCGACGACATCTTACTTATAGGAAACGATATTTCAGTCTTACAGACAGTTAAAATTTGGTTATCCAAATCTTTCTCCATGAAAGACCTGGGAGAAGCAACCTATATCCTTGGGATTAGAATCTATAGAGATAGATCAAAACAGTTGCTCGGTCTTTCGCAGTCTACATATATAGACCGAGTGCTAAAAAGGTTTAGCATGTCGGAATCCAAGAAAGGTTACCTTCCCATTAGGCATGGGATCAACCTTTCAAAGTCTATGTGTCCGCGCACAGAAGACGAGAGGATTTGCATGAATAAGATTCCCTATGCATCCGCGATAGGATCTATCATGTATGCTATGTTATGTACTAGGCCTGATGTATCGTATGCTTTGAGCGTCGCAAGCAGATACCAGTCGGATCCAGGAATGGATCACTGGGCGGCTGTTAAGACAATCCTTAAGTACTTAAGAAGAACTAAGGATGTGTTCCTAATATATGGAGAAGGAGATTTGGTAATATGTGGGTATACAGATGCCAGTTTCCAGACAGATAAGGATGACTCCAAATCGCAGTCTGGATACATATTTACTTTGAATGGAGGCGCAGTAAGTTGGAAGAGTTCCAAACAAGACACCGTAGCAGATTCTACCACGGAAGCGGAATATATCGCAGCTTCGGAAGCAACAAAGGAAGCAGTCTGGATCAAGAAGTTTGTCGCCGAACTTGGTGTGGTTCCAACCATTGATGATGCAGTGCCGGTTTACTGCGACAACAATGGAGCTATTGCACAAGCAAAGGAACCAAGGTCTCATCAGCGATCCAAACACGTGCTTCGCCGCTGTCATCTGATCAGAGAGATTATAAGTAGGAATGACATACAAATTGAGAGAGTTCCCACTGAAAGGAATATAGCGGATCCTTTAACTAAGGCCTTGCCTCAAAGCAAGTTTGAGGGTCATGTTAGAGCCTGTGGTATTGGATACCGTAGCGATTAGCATTAGGCCAAGTGGGAGTTTGTTAGTGATATGAGAGAAGTGTCCTAAGGCAATCGCCTTATGATTGTAAACATTTATTTCGATAAATGATAATTCACTATTTGAGTATACTGTTGGGACCGGGTGCATGTCGACAAGGATACGAGTTCGTAAAATTCAAAATTTTTACGTGCAGCGGAAGAATTTGCATAAAATAATTTCTAAAATTATTTTAACTACGTATCTAGCATGCAACCTTATGGTGTGTTGACATAATCATAAAATAAAACTTTGCGGAAAAGTAAACTAATTTACTTTGTACCTTTCGTAACTCGAAGAAAAGGGACGAGATCCAACCGTAGCATCCCTTGGAAGCTTCGCCTCTATTCGCGTCCACGCCGAGTTCTCTTCGGGATGACTTCGCAAAGTCACGAGTTTTGTGCCGACGAGAACTACTAGATTCTCTATAGGCACAACTTGAAAGATCAAGAGAAGAGTTAGAAACTAACCAACAAGAAGTAACGGAATCGAATTCCGAGAGGAGAGGAGTCGCTATCCGCTTCTTCTTCTTCTTGTTCGGGTTCTTCTTCTTCTAGTGGCTCACGGCAACACCTCCTTGGTGTTGTGATTGGGCGCCGGCCCTAGAGGAACTAGGGTGCGCCGGCCCTAAGGAAAGAAGAAGAGAAGGAGGAGAGAAGAGAAGAGAGAGAGGGAGAGAATAATTAATCTCTTAATTACTCAATTAGAATTAAGGGCTAGCCTTTGGTTCCTTTATATAGTAGCAACTCCTTTGCTAAGTCTCCCTCTAAACCGAATTAACGGAATTAGTTATAAGAAATTTATCTTATAAATTTTCTTATTGCTTATTCCTTTTAAGCCTAGTCTTATTATAAACAATTTATAATAAAACAAATTAGTTGTCATAAGAGATTTATCCTATAAATTCTCTTATGAATTTTATTATAACTAACTTTATAATAAAACTAATTATTTATCATAAGAAATTTATCCTATAAATTCTTATGAATTAATTCCGTTTAAACCAAGTCTTTATTATAAACTAATTTATAATAAAAACTAATTCTTCTTCTTTTTAAATTATGGAATAAATTTTATAAGAAATTTATAAACTTTCTTATTATGGATAAATCAATTCATAATTGATTTTATAAAATTAAAATGAACGAACTCATGGATTATTTTAATCTTCCATAAAAGAATAAACTTTTATAAATTTTATTTATATAAATTTCTTTATACAAATTTATTTATCCATAATTTATAAAATAAATCGCGCTATATTTATTTTATTAATTAAACCAATTAAATTGGTTTTCTCCTTTTATTTGGCCGGCCACCAAAGAGGGGTTAACACCCTCTTTGGTCGGCCAAACCCAACCCGGACCGTCGCGAATTAAACTCATTTAATTCGCCTAAAAAAGCCTTCAAAAGACTTAGCCATTTTTAGCTTCTAATGCGCCTCTGACTAACTCAGATTTGACTTATTTCTCTTGATTGGAAAATCCAATTTTCAACTCGTTTTAAATCCCTCGGATTACTCGTAGTGCGTGTGACTAAATAGGCTTTCGATTTATGTTGGCCGTCTATAATTAACTAATTATAGAACGATCATAAGTGGCACCTAGTAGTACATCATGATCCCCAATTAATCGAAAGATCAATGGTTTGACCTCAGAAGAAATTATTCTGAAACCCTTTAGCAGCTCTAATGAATCGTACCCCATTCCCTTCACCACCTTATACCCACTTGGTTCAGGACACGGT
>JAGFNQ010002107.1:405726-408226 GCA_024364735.1 Boesenbergia rotunda | reverse complement strand
AACCCCCGGTGCCATGCATTCGGTTCGAAAGGGCCTTCGGGGGTGACAATTTGGGTCACCGCCCAACCATGCGAACGGACAAGTCGACGGGAGGCAATCTAAAGAGTGGCACGGGGGCAACCCCCGGTGCCTTGCATTCGGTTCGAAAGGGCCGTTCGGGGTGACATTTGGGTCACCGCCCAACCATGCGAACGGACAAGCCGACGGGAGGCACATCTATAGGGTGGCACGGGGGCAACCCCCGGTGCCATGCATTCGGTTCGAAAGTGCCGTTCGGGGTGACATTTCGGGTCACCGCCCAACCATGCGAACGGACAAGGCGACGGGAGGCACATCTATAGAGTGGCACGGGGGCAACCCCCGGTGCCATGCATTCGGTTCGAAAGGGCCGTTGGGGGTGACATTTGGGTCACCGCCCAACCATGCGAACGGACAAGCCGACGGGAGGCACATCTATAGAGTGGCACGGGGGCAACCCCCGGTGCCATGCATTCGGTTCGAAAGGGCCGTAGGGGTGACAATTTGGGTCACCGCCCAACCATGCGAACGGACAAGCCGACGGGAGGCACATCTATAGGGTGGCACGGGGGCAACCCCCGGTGCCATGCATTCGGTTCGAAAGGGCCGTTGGGGGTGACATTTCGGGTCACCGCCCAACCATGCGAACGGACAAGCCGACGGGAGGCACATCTATAGGGTGGCACGGGGGCAACCCCCGGTGCCATGCATTCGGTTCGAAAGTGCCGTTCGGGGTGACATTTGGGTCACCGCCCAACCATGCGAACGGACAAGGCGACGGGAGGCACATCTATAGGTGGCACGGGGGCAACCCCCGCTGCCATGCATTCGGTTCGAAAGTGCCGTTCGGGGTGACATTTCGGGTCATCGCCCAACCATGCGAACGGACAAGCGACGGGAGGCACATCTATAGAGTGGCACGGGGGCAACCCCCGGTGCCATGCATTCGGTTCCAAAGGGCCGTTGGGGGTGACATTTGGGTCACCGCCCAACCATGGAACGGCAAGCCGACGGGAGGCACACTATAGAGTGGCACGGGGGCAACCCCCGGTGCCATGCATTCGGTTCAAAGGGCCGTTGGGGTGACATTTTGGGTCACGCCCAACCATGCGAACGGACAAGCCGACGGAGGCACATCTATAGAGTGGCACGGGGGCAACCCCCGGTGCCATGCATTCGGTTCGAAAGGGCCGTTGGGGGTGACATTTTGGGTCACGCCCAACCATGCGAACGGACAAGCCGACGGGAGGCACATCTATAGAGTGGCACGGGGGCAACCCCCGGTGCCATGCATTCGGTTCGAAAGGGCCGTTGGGGGTGACATTTGGGTCACCGCCCAACCATGCGAACGGACAAGCCGACGGGAGGCACATCTATAGAGTGGCACGGGGGCAACCCCCGGTGCCATGCATTCGGTTCGAAAGGGCCGTTGGGGGTGACATTTGGGTCACCGCCCAACCATGCGAACGGACAAGCCGACGGGAGGCACATCTATAGGTGGCACGGGGGCAACCCCCGGTGCCATGCATTCGGTTCGAAAGGGCCGTTGGGGGTGACATTTGGGTCACCGCCCAACCATGCGAACGGACAAGCCGACGGGAGGCACATCTATAGGTGGCACGGGGGCAACCCCCGGTGCCATGCATTCGGTTCGAAAGGGCCGTTCGGGGTGACATTTGGGTCACCGCCCAACCATGCGAACGGACAAGCCGACGGGAGGCACATCTATAGGTGGCACGGGGGCAACCCCCGGTGCCATGCATTCGGTTCGAAAGTGCCGTTCGGGGTGACATTTGGGTCATCGCCCAACCATGCGAACGGACAAGCGACGGGAGGCACATCTATAGAGTGGCACGGGGGCAACCCCCGGTGCCATGCATTCGGTTCCAAAGGGCCGTTGGGGGTGACAATTTGGGTCACCGCCCAACCATGCGAACGGACAAGCCGACGGGAGGCACATCTATAGAGTGGCACGGGGGCAACCCCCGGTGCCATGCATTCGGTTCAAAGGGCCGTTGGGGGTGACATTTTGGGTCACGCCCACCATGCGAACGGACAAGCCGACGGGAGGCACATCTATAGAGTGGCACGGGGGCAACCCCCGGTGCCATGCATTCGGTTCAAAGGGCCGTTGGGGGTGACATTTTGGGTCACGCCCAACCATGCGAACGGACAAGCCGACGGAGGCACATCTATAGAGTGGCACGGGGGCACCCCGGTGCCATGCATTCGGTTCAAAGGGCCGTTGGGGGTGACATTTTGGTCACCGCCAACCATGCACTGGGTGCGCGTCCGCTCGGCGCACCACCAAGGCACTGGGTGCCTCCGCTCTGCGCACCACGCACTGGGTGCTTCCGCTCCGTACTGGGTGCGTCCGCTCTGCGCACCACCAAGGCACTGGGTGCTTCCGCCTCCCGTACTGGGTGCGCCGCTCTGCGCACCACCACGGCACTGGGGCCTCCGCTCTGCGCACCATGCACTG
>JAGFNQ010002107.1:393760-402045 GCA_024364735.1 Boesenbergia rotunda | reverse complement strand
TAACTCGCGCACTCGAGCTCAGCTATCCTGAGGGGAAACTTCGGAGGGAACCAGCTACTAGATGGTTCGATTAGTCTTTCGCCCCTATACCAAGTCAGACGAACGATTTGGCACGTCAGTATCGCTTCGGGCCTCCACTAGAGTTTCCTCTGGCTTCGCCTCGCTCAGGCAATAGTTCACCATCTTTCGGGGTCCCGACAGGCATGCTCCAACACAAACCCTTCACAAAAGATCTAGGTCGGCCGGCGATGCGCCCCCGCAAAAGGGGCTCCCGCCAATCAGCTTCCTTGGCGCCGTCAGAGTTTCCGAACTCGCCGACTCGCACGCATGTCAGACTCCTTGGTCCGTGTTTCAAGACGGGTCGAATGGGGAGCCCACTGGCCGATGCCGTGAGCGCGCGGGGTGCCAACGGGTGGAACGCCAATGGCGCGCGCCGCATCCTCGACCACGCTGGCAATATGCCGCGGGCCGCGCACGAAGCGCCCGGGCTTGGACCGCCAGCGTAGCCTGCAACGGTCCAGTGTCCCAAGCCGAGCAACGGACCGGCTAGAGCCGTTCCGCATCCGACCGGAGCACTCCGTCGGCCCCCATCCGCTTCCCTCGCGGCAATTTCAAGTACTCTTTGACTCTCTTTTCAAAGTCCTTTTCATCTTTCCCTCGCGGTACTTGTTCGCTATCGGTCTCTCGCCAATATTTAGCCTTGGACGAAATTTACCGCCCAACTGGGGCTGCATTCCCAAACAACCCGACTCGACGACAGTGCCTCGTCATGCGGCATGGTCCGAGCCAGACGGGGCTCTCACCCTCCCCGGCACCCCGTTCCAAGGGACTTGGGCCCGATCCGTCGCTGAGGACACTTCTCCAGACTACAACTCGAACGGATTCAACCGTTAAATTCTCAAGCTGGGCTTGTCCCGGTTCACTCGCCGTTACTAGGGGAATCCTCGTAAGTTTCTCCTCCTCCGCTTATTTATATGCTTAAACTCGGCGGGTGGCCTCGCCTGACTTGGGGCCACAATTAGATGGATGGACACGGCGCTTTCGTCCGATGCCTCAATCGCACAGGGTCTCTATCTAGGGCTCATCCCAAAACGACGAGGACGATGTTCTGTTCCCGCTCACGGCGACCAACGCCCATCGTGCCGACGATTGCCGACTGCCCGCTCTTCGACCGACTGTGCCCTAGGGCACACGGGGCCAATTTCCGCGCTCACGCCAACCACGCATGGAGCGAAGGCGACGATGTCATGACGCCCAAGCAGGCGTGCCCTCGGCCACAAGGCCTCGGGCACAACTTGCGTTCAAAGACTCAATGGTTCACGAGATTCTGCAATTCACACCAAGTATCGCATTTCACTACGTTCTTCATCGATGCAAGAGCCGAGATATCCATTGCCGAGAGTCATTTGATTCCGAAAAATCTCCGACGCATCGGGCTCCCTTGCGCACGCCGGGAGGCCGTCTGCTTCTGAGTTCATTGTTCCTTAGTGCGGATCGCACCGAGCTACGGTCAATGCCCGCCGACATGGGGGGGCAAGGAAAGGGGCGCATTCACACGTTCACAATCATCCGTCATTCTATGCTCTCTCAACAATGATCCTTCCGCAGGTTCACCTACGGAAACCTTGTTACGACTTCTCCTTCCTCTAAATGATAAGGTTCAATGGACTTCTCAAGACGTCGCGAGTGGCGAACCACCCCCGTCCCCCCGATCCGAACACTTCACCGGACCATTCAATCGGTAGGAGCGACGGGCGGTGTGTACAAAGGGCAGGGACGTAGTCAACGCGAGCTGATGACTCGCGCTTACTAGGAATTCCTCGTTGAAGACCAACAATTGCAATGATCTATCCCCATCACGATGAAATTTGTTAAGATTACCCAAGCCTGTCGGCCAAGGCAACAAACTCGTTGAATACATCAGTGTAGCGCGCGTGCGGCCCAGAACATCTAAGGGCATCACAGACCTGTTATTGCCTCAAACTTCCGTGACCTACACGGCCATAGTCCCTCTAAGAAGCTGGCCGCGAAAGGATGCATCCGCGTAGCTAGTTAGCAGGCTGAGGTCTCGTTCGTTAACGGAATTAACCAGACAAATCGCTCCACCAACTAAGAACGGTTCATGCACCACCACCCATAGAATCTCGAAAGAGCTCTCAGTCGAAAGAGCTCTCAGTTTAGTCGATAAGAAAGTTAGAGTGAGAAGCTCCCGCTTCTCTCTAGGACTTCCGGTGATCTGAGGTCTCTCCGGTGAGCTGCCACTTTGGTGAAAGGAGTCTGGCTTAGTGCTGCACAGGATGGGAAGCTGGGAACTGCGATAGTGCAGTGGGTTTTGGTCTGGATAGGCTCGGTGAGCAGTCGCCGGAGCTAAGGAAGATGGCCGGAGAATAGCGGGGTCAGGGGTGTTCATAGTTCTGGCAAGTTCCACTGCACGGTGAGGGTTTGGGAAGACACGGGGCAGTGGGAAGAGTGAAGTTTGTGAAGTTTGACGTTGTGGCGCCGCCGCTTCCTGTAGCCGAAGGAGCTCCGGGCGTTTTCAGACGGGAATCGTTCAGGGAGTGCTGCTCCCCCTGCTCATCTGAGTAGGTGACGATACGCGTTGGAGACTTGTGCTGGAGTTTCAACAAGGCGGGAGGCGTGGCTGAGGGGTGACAGGGCCGCTGGTACAACCTGCCGGAGAAAGCTGCAGCAGGGAGAGCCGGCGTCGGACACTGGTTTCGAGGAAGTGGAAGGCGGACGTCGACCTCGGTGAAGGGGCTCGCCGGATTTCTTCCGGTAAATTTGAAGTGTAAGGAAGCAAAGAGGCTCGCCGGACTTCACTGTGCCATTGGAAGGAGGACGTCGGGTTTCGCTGGAATCACTGTGCCGTTGGACGCGCGTGGGAGACGACACCGGCTGACGTGTGCTTGACTTGGACGGCGATTGGACTGGAAGAGTTTTGAATTTCAAATGCTAGCGGGTATGGGTTAACGGGCATTGGTGGAACGCCGGATCCGGTAGTGATAGCCAGATCCAATACCTAATTCATAAGTTAGGTTTCACTGATCGCATGCGTGGGTCGACGAGGTGGAGGCCGCCGCTGCGGCGGCAGCTTGCTCCAAGGAGAGTGTTTGACCGGCGTGCTTGGGAGCGTCCACTACCTGAAATCAGCCGGCAACAGACGAAGCAGGTGGAGAGAAACTCACAGCAGCTGCGAGGTGGGTCGGGGCGAGCCTGGATTCAAGGTGCAGGCCCAGGCGATCTCAATCAGATTACTGAAACAGTGAGTGATCTGCCGGTGGTCAGAACCGAGCCGCAGTTTAGGGTTTCAGAGGCAGGTACGGGTACAGAAGGGGCTGTGGTCTCAGATGCAACCAGGGGCTCAGATGCAGATAGGTCTCAGGGCGTGGCCAAGGTACCAGGCGCAGCTGGGAAGGCAGGTGTGACTCAGGACTCAGATGCGCCTAGGGATACAGAAGAAGAAGTGGCTCAAGGGGTGGCTAAGGCACCAGTCACTACGCGGCATCCTGTGGCAAAACAGCTGCCTGCGCAACCTCCTATTACTGCGGGAACACGATGGGCGGATCTTTTCAAAAACAATCGTCACTGTGATGGGAGTGTGGCACTACACAGAATTCAGCAGCAAGGAACCAGAGTACCGCTAGATCAAGATGACATGCAATCCGTTGAGAGTGCGATGGGATACTGTCTGGTTGGGAGATTCATTGGGAGATTTCCAGGATGGCAGGCTCTCAAGGATCTAACAAGGCGTTGGAAGGCACCCCACAAAATGTTCAACCATCACACATTGTGGCTAGTTTTCAGATTTGAAAGAAAGGCAGACCTGGAGCGTGTATTGCAGGGTGGACCCTATGTGGAGTATGGATGCCCATTATACCTTAAAGAGATGCCACAATGCTTCAGTTTTCAGCATGAATCACAGAGTCAGATTCCCTTGTGGATGCAAATATATGGGCTGCCAGTGGATTGTTGGACTACATCAGGTTTGAGTAAAGTGGTATCGATGGTAGGCAACCCTTTATACACTGATCGTGTGACGCAAATGAAGGAACGAATATGCTTTGCAAGAGTCATGGTTGAAATGGATATCACTGTACCTTTACCTAGTTCAATACCGGTGAGGCTTCCAAATGGTCGAGAGGTGGATTTGCAGATAATTTTTGAGTCTCCATTGAAGCTATGTAGTCTGTGTAAGCAGTTAGGGCACTACCAACAAAACTGCAAGTCTCAGTCACAGATGCAGCCGGTTTCCAGTAATCAGGGCAAAGAAACAGGCAGATGCAGGGAGGCAGTGCTGAAGAAAGGTGAAACTGTAACGTCTCAAAGTTTGCAGCTGCAGCCAGGGAGCCGGATACATCAGGAAGAACGGACACTTGGGCAGAATCTGCGTGATAAGGAAGGAAATAACTTAGTGAAGGATGGTGTGAGGCAGCAGCAACATAGACTGTCTGGGAAGGCAGAAATGCAGTCTATTGCAAGTTATTTGGCACGATCATCATTGGCACATTCACGGATTGCAGTTACTCCTCCCTCAAAAGGTGCAAACAAGACTCAGTCCAAAGGTAGTAATAATTCTGAGCTAGGCCAAGAGCAGGTGGCAAATGATGCAGCTAAGGCCTCTGGTATTGGTATATTATCTGGCAAAGCATTGACTGGTAACCATGATAGTACGAGGGGTCAAGTAAGCAGGACAGAGGATGATTGTGGCCAGGACAGGTTTGAATTTGAACAAGCAGGGCAGGTGATGCAGGATGTGGAATAGCATGCTGGGATCCAGAAAGAGGTGCCGAGCCAGGGTCACGGTAAACAGATACCAGTAGAGCAGGAACAGGCAGTGGGGGTCAGCAATGTTCAGGGGATCGGAGCAGTTGAACCTGGAAGAGGAGGACATACACAGATAACAGTAAATCAGCCTCTAATGGGAACTAGGTGCAATGGATCTGATAAGCAAGTAATGGAACATCCTCAGAGGGTTGATCAAGTTCAGGAAATCAGAGTGGGCTCCGTAGAGCAGATGCAAGATCACACGACACAACTGGTAGAGATACAAGGGGGTTGTGGTAGCAAAGACATGGAGTTAGAATTGGAACCTGTAGAACAAGCAGACTCAGGGCAGGGACAGTGCAGACTGAATGAATTGTATCCGAGCGTACACAGCATGGCAGGCATAACCAAATGGTGTAGGCAACAAGCAGTTGTCGGAACATCCAAGGACAAGCAGATCGAAGCACAGAAGGGAATAAGCACAGAGGGGTTGGATTCTTCTGGTACAGACTGGCCCAGCAGTACAGATACACCAGCAGAAGTCTCAGAAGGGGATTGCACTAGTGATTACATACAGAATAGGGAACAATCGGTTGAAACTGGAACTGGGGCAGATGGTGAGGATGATGGAGGAGGATGGTCTGTTCAGACTCGTTCCAAAGCAGCAAGGAGGGCACGACAATTGCAAGGATATAGCAGAAGAACTTCTGAGCTGGTTACAGCCCTGCCTGCTCCACACTTTGGGCGTGGCAAGTTCAAAGGCAAGAATGTTGGCCAGGGGGGCAGGTCTAAGGGTGGTAACCAAGCAGTTAACAGCAGCAAAATATCAAGCTTGAGGCGGCCGCGGCCGTCTTCATCATCATGAAGATCGCGGCGTGGAATGTGAGGGGTCTAAATCAAGGCCCCAAGCAAAAGGAAGTCGAGAGCTTCCTTAGTAGACACAAGATTGCAATTATGGGACTGATGGAAACCAAATTATCTGATGATGCGTATGTGAGAATGAAAAGGAAACGCTTTACCAAATGGGAAACATGGCAGTGCATAGAGGCAACATCCATTTCACAGAGCAGTCGTATGATGCTGATTTGGAATCCTTCAAGGCTTGAGCTGCACATCAGAGAGTGGGAAGCACAATTGATACATGTGAACGTGACTTGTAGGATGTCACAGAAGCAATTTCAGATTTCCTTTGTTTATGGTGAATTATCAGTAACAGACAGAAGGAGGCTATGGGAGAGCCTAAGTTGTATTGGAGCAGACATGAATGCACCTTGGTTGCTGATGGGTGATTTTAACGCGCCACTAACAGCTGCAGATAAGACAGGGGGAAGAGCAGTAACTCCATATCAGGTTGCAGATTTTCAAGACTTTGTACTGCAGAACTCATTAGAGGATCTCCCTCAAGTTGGATGTAGATTTACTTGGTCAAACCGTCGTGTATTCTGTAAGCTGGATAGGGCACTGGTCAACAAACTCTGGCTGGAAGATAGCACCAGGACTATGGCAGAATTCCTTCCGCCCTGTCACTACTCAGATCATTCGCCTTGTGTAGTGAGCATCATGGATGGCAGTGAACTGGCAAACAGACCTTTTAAATTCTTTAATATGTGGACTCTCCACGTGGACTTTGAGTCGGTAGTATCTAGAAGTTGGACAGCTAATCAATGGCAAGGAAACTGGAGTACAGCTCAATTCAGATTAAAGAAAAAGCTTAACTGCCTGAAATATGATCTCAAGCAGTTGAATCATCATCACTTTCAACACATTAAGGAAAGAGCAGAGCGTGCACGTACAGAACTGCAACAGATGCAAGTAGCTGGCCTCACCAATGGGCAATTTGATCAAGATTATGAGAGAGCGCAGAAAATGGCAGCACAACTTACCAACGCGGAATATCAATTTTGCGCACAGAAGGCAAAGGTGAAATATTTTAAGGAGGCTGACAGGAATACGACTTATTTCCATGCGTTGGTGAAGCGTAATAATAAGCGGAGGGAGATAGTAATGGTTGAGAAAGCCTCAGGTGAAACCACATGTAACCAAGCTGAAGTTGCTGGAGAATTTCTGATGCATTATGAGCAATTGCTTGGGACAGCAGTCCATCGCCAGCCACTTCATCAGGATTGCTTACCTTATGGCAGAAGGCTTAATGAAGAGCAGCAGGCAGAATTAACCAGAACACCTACAATGGAGGAAATCAAGCAGGCATTATTCAGCATTGGGGATCAGAAAGCGCCAGGTCCGGATGGATATGGGTCTAGATTTTTTAAGCAGTCATGGGAAACGGTCAAGGAGGATTTTGTTGAGGCAGTGGATGAGTTTTTCAGGAATGGGAAGTTACTCAGAATGTGGAATCATTCCCTTATCTCGTTGGTTCCAAAGAAGGAGTACCCAAGCAGAGTCGCGGACTATAGGCCTATATCGTGTTGTACGGTCTATTACAAGGTGATCTCAAAGTTGTTAGCAGGGAAGATAGCAGCAGTGGCAGAGGGTATCTTGCATCCGGGGCAGACGGCTTTTGTTAAGGGGCGAACTATCACAGATAGTATACAGCTTGCGCAAGAGATACTTCGGAACTACACAAGGAAAAGGATTTCTCCAAGGTGCACCCTCAAGGTGGATCTCCAGAAAGCTTTTGACACAGTTAATTGGGATTTTTTATTTGAGGTGCTTCAAGGACTGCAATTCCCGGACACATACATTGGATGGGTGCGAGAGTGCGTTACTACAGTTACATATTCTCTCAGTATAAATGGTAGTATGCATGGCCACTTCAAAGGGGCTCGGGGGCTTCGACAGGGGGATCCGCTCTCTCCCTATCTGGTTGGTATCTGTATGGACTACCTGGCTCGATTATTATGTCAGAACATCAGAAGGCCATATTTTCATTTTCACCCGAGATGTGCGGAACAGAGGATAGTACACCTTGCATATGCGGATGATCTTCTGTTATTTTCTAGGGGTGATATTGCATCAGTTGGAACGCTAATGGGGTGTCTAGAGAGGTTTGGTCAGATGGCAGGTTTGAGGGCAAATCTGGAAAAATCAAGCATATACATAGCTGGGGTGGATGAGGACACTAGGAGGGCATTGCTTGAGCTTACAGGTTTCCAGAGTGGTACTATGCCATTTAGATACCTGGGTATTCCACTGGCATCAGAGAAGCTCAAGATAGCAGATTATGCACCATTGTTGGATGCTTTAGCAAGAAAATTAACGTATGGCCAAAGAACACACTCACACATGCTGGTAAAGCGCAGTTGATTAGATCAGTTCTGCAGGGGGTGGAGTGCTATTGGATGTCAATTCTGCCACTACCGACGGGCGTGATTGACAGGATATACAGTTTGTGCCGGAGCTTCTTATGGACTTCCAAGCACCCCCCCCCCCCCCCATAGCTTGGATGGAGATGTGTAAGCCTAAGGAAGAGGGAGGACTTGGGTTCAGGGACCTCAGGGCATGGAATGATGCACTCCTAGCTAAAGTGTTATGGAGAATTCAGGACAAGCAGGATAGCCTAT
>JAGFNQ010002107.1:383760-388760 GCA_024364735.1 Boesenbergia rotunda | reverse complement strand
CAAGGCACTGGGTGCCTCCGCTCTGCGCACCACGCACTGGGTGCTTCCGCTCCGTACTGGGTGCGTCCGCTCTGCGCACCACCAAGTCACTGGGTGCCTCCGCTCTGCGCACCACGCACTGGGTGCTTCCGCTCCGTACTGGGTGCGTCCGCTCTGCGCACCACCAAGGCACTGGGTGCCTCCGCTCTCCGCACCACGCACTGGGTGCTTCCGCTCCGTACTGGGTGCGTCCGCTCTGCGCACCACCAAGGCACTGGGTGCCTCCGCTCTCCGTACTGGGTGCGTCCGCTCTGCGCACCACCAAGTCACTGGGTGCCTCCGCTCTGCGCCCCACGCACTGGGTGCTTCCGCTCCGTACTGGGTGCGTTCGCTCTCCGCACCACCAAGGCACTGGGTGCCTCCGCTCTCCGCACCACGCACTGGGTGCTTCCGCTCCGTACTGGGTGTGTCCGCTCTGCGCACCACCAAGGCTAGAGGGGCGATGCTCAATTAGACAGGGGGCAGTGGGAGCCAGCATAACTCAGACTGGTATGCAGCATAGTCCTCGCCAGGGTGTGCAGCAGAGGCCTGGCAAGAGATGGCAACAGCGGGGGCTTCAAACAACCGCAGGGAACTCAACAACTACAGAATTGGAGACTGGTACACCAGCACAGAGGGGCATGGCACAGTGTTGGCAGCAGAGATTAGATAGTAGCAGTAGTAAAATGCAGGCACCTGGGGCAAGCTCTCTAATTGCAGTCACGCCACGGGCTAAAAGAGCAGCTGCTAATCAGAGACCAGGCTCAGTCCTACCAGCGAGGGGTCCAGCACAGGAAGGAACAGAAGGCCACCGTGTAGTGAAGGGTTTGGAGACGGCGCAAGACAAAATTCAGCAACAAGTGCAGAAGGGCGCTGAGGATAAGACTCAGCAGCAGACTACCGAATGCTTTGCCTCAAAACAGATGGAACTGGGTCAGAATGGGAACCAGACCACACATGTGCCAGGACTGCCGAAAGGAGACACCAGTACAGGGGTTCAGCCAGCTGCGGTAATCGAATCCAATGGTGCACAATGTCAAGAAGATAGCATTGGCAACACAAGGATACAAGGTGGGAAAGGGACTCCCCGGCAGCAAGGTACGCAGGATGAGGATGAACCTAGCAAGGTAAATCATGACCAGACGACTGCGGCACCCCAGCCTCAGTTGGTACAGCAGCTTCAACCTAAATCAGTGTGGCAGGAAACCAGAGAGAGAGATCCAAAGGTGTACCAGAAAGAGGATGAGTATGCACAGATAGATAAAGAAGGCACAAGCATACAGCAAGACGAAGCTGAGCCATTGCAGGTAACTGCAGATAGGGCAACTGTGCTATATCAAGAGATACATGGGCAAGCTGGAATCCAGGCATGGTGTAGGCAGCAGGGCTATGGGGAGGGACAGATGAAGGCAAACCTAGGCGCAGAAGAATCAGAGCCTTTGAATACAGTTGACAGTTCGGAAGGACCAGAATGTACAGCCAGCACAGAGTGTCAAGTAGATGAGTCAGAAAGTAATTGTGATGAGCAGCAAGGCCAGGAGACGCAGGAAGACATGGAGTGGGATAGCCTGGAGGATGGAGAGGTGTGGATGGTGCAAACCAGAGCTAGAACTGCAAGGAAGAAAAAGGATTGGCAGAGAGGCAGCAAAAGGCGCGTAGCTGAGTTGGTTACAGCCCTACCAGCCCGTGAATTTCCATATGCAAGACCTACAGTAAATAAGCCTGATTGCAGTATGGAAAAGCAAAAAGGAGTTAAGGGAAGTCAGAAGCGCGATAGCAAGGTGGGAAATAAGACTAAGTATGGTACACATGAGGTTTGGAATACACGATTACAGAGTTTGAGACGGCCAAGGCCGTCCTCATCTACATGAAGATCGCTGCGTGGAACATCAGGGGCCTCAACCAGGGCCTCAAGCAGAAGGGAATAGAGGGTTTCCTTCAGAAGCAGGGGATTTCAGTTATGGGATGTTAGAGACCAAACTTACCGAAAGTGCCTTCACAAGAATAAAGTCCAGGAGGTTCAAAAACTGGGAGATGCAGCACTACGTCCTAATGGATACACGTTCACAAAATAGCAGGATTATGTTGCTATGGAATCCGGCGCAGGTGAATTTGCAGATAGTGGAATGGCATTCGCAGTTTGCTCACACAACCGTCAACTGTTTGATGAGCCAAAAGCAATATTTAGTCACATTCATCTATGGCCAGCTGTCAATAACCAGTAGAAGGCACTTGTGGGCAGGGCTGAACAGATTGGGAGCTGTAACAGAATTACCGTGGCTGCTATTAGGTGACTACAATACGCCACTCACTGCCATGGACAAAAAAGGAGGTAGAGCTGTTACACCATACCAGCTGGAGGACTTTCAGGATTGTGTCTTGACAAATGGATTGGAGGACCTGCCGCAGACTGGATGTAGGTACACCTGGGCTAATACTGAAGTGTATTGTAAACTGGATCGTGCAATGGTCAATAAAAGATGGCTTGAGGAAAATATCAGAACGTTGGCAGAATTTCTGCCACCAGGGCAGTTCACAGACCACTCCCCATGCATAGTCAAGCTTCTAGACAGCAGTGATCAAGGAAGGAAGCCTTTCAAATTTTTCAACATGTGGGCATTACATGAAGACTTCGGTAGTGTTGTGAGCAGCAATTGGAACTCTGAAATTGGCAAGGAATCAGTGGCACTTCACAGTTCATATTAAAAAAGAAACTAAACCAGTTGAAGGGGGGCCTAAGGCAGCTTAACCGGCAGCACTTCCAGCACATCCAGGAGCGATCAACAAATGCACAAGCAGCCCTACAGCAAATGCAGCAAGATGGCTTACAGAGAGGGCAGTTTGCACCGAATTACAGACAGGTACAGAAGCAGGCGGCTCAGTTAAGCCAAGCTGAGTATTTATACTGTGTCCAAAAAGCAAAGTTTAAGTATCTCAAAGAGCTGATCGGAATACTACCTACTTCCATGCGCTGGTAAAAAGGAACAACAAGAGACGAGAAATAGTTGTACTGGAAAAGGAACAAGGTGATACAACCCACTGTTATGAGGAATTGGTAGCAGAATTTCTGAATTATTATCAGGATCAGCTGGGTACACGTGCAAACAGGCAGCCATTGCATGCTACTTGCTTAGATTTTGGCAGAATCATCACTCCAGCACAGCAGATTGCTATGATCAGGGAACCGACAGCAGAAGAAGTCAAGCAGGCTCTATTTGGGATTGGGGATCAGAAAGCGCCAGGGCCGGACGGTTACGGATCCAAGTTTTTCAAGAGTTCATGGGACTTGATCAGTGGGGAATTCACGGCAGCAGTTCTGGAGTTCTTCAGACATGGCAGATTACTCAAAGCTTGGAACCACTCGCTTGTATCCTTAGTGCCAAAGGTAGAGTACCCCTCCAAGGTTGCAGATTACCGGCCAATTTCATGTTGTACAATGTTCTACAAAGTGATATCAAAGTTACTAGCAGCAAGGATTGCAGAAGTGGCGGATCATCTGTTCCATCCGGCTCAAACAACATTTGTTAAAGGAAGAACAATCAGTGACAACATACATCTCGCTCAGGAGTTGCTTAGAAATTACACAAGGAAGAGAATGTCGCCCAGATGTACCCTTAAAGTAGACCTTCGAAAAGCTTTTGATATGGTTAACTGGGATTTTTTGTTAGAGGTAATGGCGGGATTGCACTTTCCAGACGCATACATTGCATGGGTACGTGAGTGTATCACCACTACTTCCTTTTCCCTTAGCATAAATGGAAATATTCATGTTCACTTCAAAGGGGCACGGGGGCTTAGACAAGGTGATCCCCTCTCCCCATATCTGATTGGCATCTGTATGGAGTACTTGGCAAGGTTGCTACAGCAAAGGATCAGAGGATCAGATTTTCACTTCCATCCTAGATGTGCAGAGTTGAGGATAGTACACCTGGCCTATGCTGATGACCTACTACTGTTCTCCAGAGCTGATAGCACATCAGTAGGCATACTTATGGAATGTTTAGAGAGGTTTGGTCAGATGTCTGGATTGCAGGCCAACCTCAGCAAATCGAACATCTATATGGCAGGGGTGGAAGATGGGATTAGGAGGTCCTTACTTGAGCTCACAGGATTCCAGAGTGGGGCTATGCCTTTCAGATACTTAGGGATCCCTCTTGCATCAGAGAAATTAAGGATTGGTGATTATGCACCGCTTTTAGCTGCCGTAGCAGGGAAGATAAATGCTTGGCCAAAGAATACGCTAACGCATGCAGGGAAGGCTCAGTTGATCAGAACAGTACTGCAAGGGGTGGAATGTTATTGGATGTCTATCTTACCACTACCGGTGGGAGTCATAGACCGGATTTATAGCTTCTGTCGGCAGTTCCTATGGACATCTAAACATCCACCTATCGCTTGGTTGGAAATGTGTAAGCCTAAAGAGGAGGGAGGACTAGGATTCGGGACCTCAAACATTGGAATGATGCATTGCTAGCGAAGGTCCTATGGCGGATATAGGATAAGCATGATGCATTGTGGATACGGTGGGTACACCACACATACCTACAGCGGATGGACATATGGCATTGGCAGGCAAAGCACACTGATTCACCACTGATCAAGAGACTATGTCACATCAGGGATCGGATAGTTATGGCAGTGGGTTCGATTGAGGCAGCCAGTCAGAAGTTGAGCAGTTGGTTTGAGCTGCACAAACAGCACCACAGGGGGATCAGCATGGCATATGATTTCTTCAGAGAGGGAGGGGGCCGTAAGGCTTGGGCTGCGACCGTATGGAAGAAATATGCTCAGCCGAGTCACGCATTCACGTTTTGGTTATTGGCCCATAGTAAGCTGCTTACTGGTGACAGGCTAGCCTACCTGGGAGAGGCTGAAGCCACGTTATGTTCGTTCTGTAGAGAGGAGCAGGAGACACAGGAGCATATATTTTTCAGGTGCCCCCAGATTCATCAGTTATGGAGCCGGGTGAGAGAGTGGTTGGA
>JAGFNQ010002107.1:372965-375465 GCA_024364735.1 Boesenbergia rotunda | reverse complement strand
GCACGGGGGCAACCCCCGGTGCCATGCATTCGGTTCGAAAGGGCCGTTCGGGGTGACATTTTCGGTCGTCGCCCAACCATGCGAACGGACAAGCCGACGGGAGGCACATCTATAGTGTGGCACGGGGGCAACCCCCGGTGCCATGCATTCGGTTCGAAAGGGCCGTTGGGGGTGACAATTTGGGGCCACCGCCCAACCATGCGAACGGACAAGCCGACGGGAGGCACATCTATAGAGTGGCACGGGGGCAACCCCCGGTGCCATGCATTCGGTTCGAAAGGGCCGTTCGGGGTGACATTTTCGGTCGTCGCCCAACCATGCGAACGGACAAGCCGACGGGAGGCACATCTATAGTGTGGCACGGGGGCAACCCCCGGTGCCATGCATTCGGTTCGAAAGGGCCGTTGGGGGTGACAATTTGGGCCACCGCCCAACCATGCGAACGGACAAGCCGACGGGAGGCACATCTATAGAGTGGCACGGGGGCAACCCCCGGTGCCATGCATTCGGTTCGAAAGGGCCGTTCGGGGTGACATTTTCGGTCGTCGCCCAACCATGCGAACGGACAAGCCGACGGGAGGCACATCTATAGTGTGGCACGGGGGCAACCCCCGGTGCCATGCATTCGGTTCGAAAGGGCCGTTGGGGGTGACAATTTGGGGCACCGCCCAACCATGCGAACGGACAAGCCGACGGGAGGCACATCTATAGAGTGGCACGGGGGCAACCCCCGGTGCCATGCATTCGGTTCGAAAGGGCCGTTCGGGGTGACATTTTCGGTCGTCGCCCAACCATGCGAACGGACAAGCCGACGGGAGGCACATCTATAGTGTGGCACGGGGGCAACCCCCGGTGCCATGCATTCGGTTCGAAAGGGCCGTTG
The DNA here is from genome assembly GCA_024364735.1 of Boesenbergia rotunda. NCBI lineage: Eukaryota > Viridiplantae > Streptophyta > Magnoliopsida > Zingiberales > Zingiberaceae > Boesenbergia > Boesenbergia rotunda. Next base: position 374,582 of record JAGFNQ010002107.1, on the reverse strand, counting down.
GGGGTGACAATTTGGGGCACCGCCCAACCATGCAAACGGACAAGCCGACGGGAGGCACATCTATAGAGTGGCACGGGGGCAACCCCCGGTGCCATGCATTCGGTTCGAAAGGGCCGTTCGGGGTGACATTTTCGGTCGTCGCCCAACCATGCGAACGGACAAGCCGACGGGAGGCACATCTATAGTGTGGCACGGGGGCAACCCCCGGTGCCATGCATTCGGTTCGAAAGGGCCGTTGGGGGTGACAATTTGGGGCACCGCCCAACCATGCGAACGGACAAGCCGACGGGAGGCACATCTATAGAGTGGCACGGGGGCAACCCCCGGTGCCATGCATTCGGTTCGAAAGGGTCGTTCGGGGTGACAATTTGGGTCGTCGCCCAACCATGCGAACGGACAAGCCGACGGGAGGCACATCTATAGTGTGGCACGGGGGCAACCCCCGGTGCCATGCATTCGGTTCGAAAGGGCCGTTGGGGGTGACAATTTTGGGCACCGCCCAACCATGCGAACGGACAAGCCGACGGGAGGCACATCTATAGAGTGGCACGGGGGCAGCCCACGGTGCCAGGCATTCGGTTCGAAAGGGCCGTTGGGGGTGACAATTTTAGTCAACGCACAACCATGCACTGGGTGCCTCCGCTCTGTGCACCACGCACTGGGTGCTTCCGCTCCGTACTGGCTGCGTCCGCTCTGCGCACCACCAAGGCACTGGGTGCCTCCGTTCTGCGCACCACGCACTGGGTGCTTCCGCTCCGTACTGGGTGCGTCCGCTCTCCGCACCACCAAGGCACTGGGTGCCTCCGCTCTGCGCACCACGCACTGGGTGCTTCCGCTCCGCGCACCACGCACTGGGTGCTTCCGCTCCGTACTGGGTGCGTCCGCTCTGCGCACCACCAAGGCACTGGGTGCCTCCGCTCTCCGCACCACGCACTGGGTGCTTCCGCTCCGGACTGGGTGCGTCCGCTCTGCGCACCACCAAGGCACTGGGTGCCTCCGCTCTCCGCACCACGCACTGGGTGCGTCCGCTCTGCGCACCACCAAGGCACTGGGTGCGTCCGCTCTGCGCACCACCAAGGCACTGGGTGCCTCCGCTCTGCGCCACCAAGGCACTGGGTGCTGCCGCTCCGTACTGGGTGCGTCCGCTCTGCGCACCACCAAGACACTGGGTGCCTCCCCTCTGCGCACCACGCACTGGGTGCTTCCGCTCCGTACTGGGTGCGTCCGCTCTGCGCACCACCAAGGCACTGGGTGCCTCCGCTCTGCGCACCACGCACTGGGTGCTTCCGCTCCGTACTGGGTGCGTCCGCTCTGCGCACCACCAAGGCACTGGGTGCCTCCGCTCTCCGCACCACGCACTGGGTGCTTCCGCACCACGCACTGGGTGCTTCCGCTCCGTACTGGGTGCGTCCGCTCTGCGCACCACCAAGGCACAGGGTGCCTCCGCTCTCCGCACCACGCACTGGGTGCTTCCGCTCCGCACTGGGTGCGTCCGCTCTGCGCACCACCAAGGCACAGGGTGCCTCCGCTCTCCGCACCACGCACTGGGTGCTTCCGCTCCGCACTGGGTGCGTCCGCTCTCCGCACCACCAAGGCACTGGGTGCCTCCGCTCTGCG
>JAGFNQ010002107.1:360465-365465 GCA_024364735.1 Boesenbergia rotunda | reverse complement strand
GAGAAATAATTCAGGCACTTATGCAGAGGGCAGCAGGGTGGCACTAGGTGGCACGCCGAATTCTCAGTCAAGAATACCAACCCTGCCAGAGGCAAGGTCACTAATGGCAGTCACACCGTTCCCCAAGTACACGGCAGCAGACGCAGTGGCAAGGGCTAGGCAAGGTGCTGAGTATCAAGGATCACTGGAGAGACAACTGCTGAATCCTGAAGAAGGGGGTTATGGAGCTGGTGCAATGCAGACTAGATCACAAGGGCAACATAGGTGTCAACCACTAACTCCGGTGGCTAAGCAGAGGGCGCAAATGGAAAGTGATAAGCAGGGAGACAGACTTAAACAGGCCATACCACTACAGAACCAGGAAAAGGGCGAAGCTGTAATACAGACAGTAGGAGGTCAACAAGGGACAGTGGAGGCACAGGGCAATCACCTGGGAGGAGGAAAGGATCAGAATGATGGAGACAGTGCACGAGGGACTGCAACTAAACCTGGCAATCATGAAACTGTGACCATACCAAAGCAACCAGGCATCCAAAGGACCACCACTGAGACTGAGCTGGCTAAGGAAAGGGCAGCAACATTGTACCAGGAGATGTACAGCCCTGCTGCGATCTCGCAGTGGTGCCAGGAGCAGAATGCCAAGGATGCAGAGAAAACCGAGGTCAGTCAAGGGCAACAATTAGATGGTAGCACGGATGAGCTGGATTCTCCAAGGCCAGAACAAGAGATACAAGAAGACCAGGCCACAAGCAGTGAGGATACTCAAGCAGATGTCTCTGAGGATACTCAAGCAGAGGTCTCTGAGGAAGGCTGTGCTCATACACCAGATGAGGAAGAGATCAATGAAGATGGAGATGGATGGACAGTCCAAACAAGAACAAGAGCAGGAAAAAAAAAGGCGGATATGCAGAGGAGGCGTGCAGACTGGGTCTCAGCTCTGCCTGCGCCAGAATTCAGGCGGCCAAAGCTCACTAACAACCTGGTTAAAGGGGACTGCAGAATTGGCAAAGGAAGGGGTGGTAAACAAGCAAGCAGTAGCATCAGATCATCTGGGTTGAGGCGGCCACGGCCGTCATCATCATCATGAAAATAGCAGCATGGAACGTACGGGGCCTAAACCAAGGGCCCAAGCAGAAGGAGGTTGAAGGCTTTCTTCGAAGGAACAATATCGCAGTTATGGGTCTCATGGAAACGAAGTTAACGGAACAAGCATTTGTTAGAATGGAAAGGAGGAGGTTTCAGTTATGGGAGAAACAACACCATACCTTAGACACAACAACCAATGGTAGTAGCCGAATGATGCTCCTTTGGAATCCAGCAAAAGTAACACTCTACATCACAGAATGGCATGAGCAGTTTGTCCATACACATGTGACCTGCAGTGTAACTCAGAAGGAAATTCAGCTTACTTTTGTATACGGACAACTTTCAGTTATTGACAGAAGGAGGCTTTGGGAAAGACTGAGCAGTATAGGGGAAGAGATTGATAGGCCATGGCTGTTAATGGGAGACTTCAACGCGCCACTCACGCCGGAGGATAAGAAAGGAGGAAGACCAGTTACTTCATACCAAGTGACTGACTTTCAAGAATTTGTTTTGGAGAATTCGCTTGAAGACCTTCCGCAAACGGGGTGCAAATATACTTGGTCCAACGGGACAGTGTTTTGTAAGTTGGACAGAGCTTTGGTAAATAAAAAGTGGCTGGAAGGAAGCAGTAGAACACTGGCAAATTTCATCCCTCCTGGCCAATACTCAGATCACACCCCTTGCATTGTCACCATATTGGATGAGAGTGACTTGGGTAGAAGACCTTTCAAATTCTTCAACATGTGGACTTTGCATCCAGATTTTCAGACATTGGTTGATAGGAAATGGACAACTGATCAGTGGCATGGTGAATGGAGTACAGCGCAGTTTAGGCTAAAGAAGAAACTTACTCACTTGAAGCCAGACCTGCGGCAACTAAACCATCAACATTTCCAGCATATCCAGGAGAGGGCAGCAGAAGCAGTGGCAGAATTGCAGCGGTTGCAGCACCATGGGCTCATGAATGGCGAATTCGAGCAGAACTATAGGCAAGCGCAGAAATTGGCAGCCCAGCTCACCAATGCTGAATATCAATTCTGTGCTCAGAAAGCAAAACTGAAATATCTCAAGGAAGCAGACAGGAACACAGCTTTTTTCCACGCACTGGTGAAAAGAAATAACAAGAGAAGAGAAATAGTGATGTTAGAAAAGGATACAGGGGAAATCACTCACAGCCAAGGAGAAGTAGCAGCAGAATTCCTCCACTACTATCAAGATCTGTTGGGGAATTCCTTGGAGCGGCAGCCAATGCAACCAGGTTGCTTGGCTTTTGGAAGAGGACTCACGGTAGAGCAGCAAGCCAATCTGATCAGTGAACCAACCCAGGCAGAAATCAAGGAAGCATTGTTTAGTATTAGTGATCAAAAGGCGCCGGGACCGGATGGCTTCGGGTCAAAATTTTTTAAACAAACATGGGACACCATCAGTCAAGACTTCATTGCTGCAGTGCTTGAGTTTTTTAGAGCAGGGAGGCTGTTGAAAGAGTGGAACCATTCATTGATATCAGTGGTACCCAAGGTGGAGAATCCAACCAAAGTCAGGCACTATAGACCCATCTCATGCTGTTCAGTATTTTATAAGGTGATCTCTAAGTTGCTGGCAGGGAAGATGGCAGCAGTGGTGGAGCGCATTTTTCATCCGGCACAGACGGCGTTTGTTAAAGGGAGGACCATAACAGATAGCATACATCTAGCTCAAGAGCTATTAAGGAACTACACGAGGAAGAGGATTTCCCCCAGGTGCACTCTCAAGGTTGATCTGCAGAAAGCATTTGATACAGTTAGCTGGGAGTTCCTATTAGAAGTGCTTCAAGGGTTACAGTTTCCGGTCATCTATATTGGGTGGATCAGGGAATGCATCACTACAGTTTCTTACTCACTCAGTATTAATGGCAGTATGCACGGACACTTCAGAGGAGCACGGGGGCTACGGCAAGGTGATCCGCTATCTCCATATTTATTTGGCATCTGTATGGAGTACATGGCCAGATTGTTGTGCCAGAACACCAGAGGGGCAGGGTTTCATTTTCATCCGAAATGCGCTGACCTGCGGGTAGCCCACCTGGCGTATGCTGATGATTTGCTGTTATTCTCCAGAGGTGATGCTCTATCAGTAGGGGTGCTTATGGATTGCCTAAGGAAATTTGGACAGATGGCGGGTCTCAGGGCTAACTTAGACAAGTCAAACATATACATAGCAGGAGTGGATGAGGCCACCAGGAGGGCACTGCTTGAGGTCACAGGGTTTCAGAGTGGTACCATGCCTTTTCGCTACTTGGGGATCCCGCTAGCATCAGAGAAGCTCAGAATAGCAGATTACGCACCATTGATGGACACACTGGCAAAGAAAATAAATGCTTGGCCAAAGAACACGTTAACCCATGCAGGGAAAGCTCAGCTGATTAGATCAGTTCTCCAGGGGGTTGAGTGTTACTGGCTATCGATCTTGCCGCTACCTACTGGAGTGATTGAAAGGATATATAGACTATGTCGGGGATTCTTGTGGACTTCAAAGCATCCCCCAATTGCCTGGGCGGAGATGTGTAAGCCTAAGGAAGAGGGAGGATTGGGATTCAGGGACCTCAGGGCTTGGAATGATGCGCTCCTGGCAAAGGTGATTTGGAGAATTCAGGATAAGCAGGACACACTATGGATCCGTTGGGTACATCATACGTATCTTCAGCAGTCAGATGTTTGGACTTGGCAGGCAAAGCACACAGACTCTCCACTGATTAAGCGATTGTGTCAACTCAGAGACAAGATTGTTATTGGCACGGGATCTGTAGGGGCAGCACAGCAGAGGTTGAGTGACTGGTTCGAGCAACACAGGCAACATCATAATGGCATTGCAATGGCATATGATTTCTTTCGTACACCAGGTGGTCGTAAACCTTGGGCTGCGATGGTCTGGAAGAAATATGTGCAGCCCAGTCATGCCTTCACCTTGTGGCTATTGGCGCATCGCAGATTACTAACTAGTGACCGACTGACATACTTGGAGGAGGAGGGGGGAGAATGCTCTATCTGTCATCAGGACACTGAAACTCAAGAGCATATATTTTTCAGGTGTCCAGCGGTCTATCAGTTATGGAGTCGTGTTAGAGCTTGGTTGCGGATGTCACCGGATATGAGTACGTATCGGAGAATGTTCCGTGTGTTCATCAGACAGTATAGAGGCAGAAGTAGGCTAATGCAGGCGCGACACTTGGCACTAGCGGCGACGGTGCACTTTGTTTGGCAAGCACGAAACAAATGTAGATTCGAAGATGGACGGCTGGATGTGGAGGTTACATTTCGTAGGGTCCAGTTGGCGGTGCACCAAGTCCTTCAAGCATGAGAGTACATTATGAGTCAGGTTACTGTGAGAGACATGCTATATTGGACTAACTTATTGTTGGTTTGGTTGAACCAGGTTAGCTGTATTGCGAGCTGTTCAGGCGGGACTGATGTACATGATGGAGGCCATGGAGGATGCAGGCTTCAGCTGGATGGAGGTTGGGCTGACCACGTGGCAGTGAGTTGGTTAGAAGCAGTACAAGTGGCTGTGAGGTGCATAGATAGGGCTATGTGATGTGGCTGTGTGATGTGGCTAAGGCTGGGTGATGTGGCTGTGTGATGATGTGGCTGTGATGTGCTGTGATGTGGTTGTGTGATGTGGCTGAGAGGGGGCTGTGCAGCTGTGTGATGTGGCTGTGATGTGGCTGTGTGGCTGTGTGATGTGGCTGTGATGTGGCTGTGATGTGTGGCTGTGGTGTTGGTGTGTGGCTGTGTGGCTGTGATGTGGCTGTGTGGCTGTGTGGCTGTGTGATGTGGCTGTGAGGTGGCTGTGATGTGGCTGTGATGTGGTTGTGCTGTGTGATGTGGCTGTGAGGTGGTTGTGCTGTGTGTGTGGCTGTTTGAATGAGCTATGTAACT